>CAIGRP010078576.1:0-22447 GCA_903798385.1 Fraxinus cuspidata
CAAGTAGCTTAACCTTTCCGTGAAGGGTTACAATCAATTTCTTTTCTCTCTCCCCCCTTTTAAAAATTAGTAGGAAGATTAATGCTCCAATATTTAATGAGAGAAGCTGAGACAGAAACAATATTCAGAGAGACTGAGACGAAAGCGGCGAGATGGGTTTCACGTCGGTTTTAGGAGAATTTGTGCCGTCTACAGCAATGGTGATGGTGGAGGGTTGCACTATTGGCTTGACTATATTGGCTAGCACCGTGATGGCCAGAGGGCTGAGCCCTTTCGTCTTTGTTGTCTACACTAATGCCATTGGTTCTATCGTACTACTTCTGTATTCCTTCCTTTATGATCGAAATACGTATGATCTCTCTCTTATTCATGTAGGATTAGATATCTCGCATTTCTTGAAACAATGATTTCGTTTGATGGGATTTAGTATGAGATCAATGAGACTGATAATTTTTTTCAAACATACAATTGCATGCATGCTTAAAGCTTTAACTAGTGCCTAGCTAGTCAATTCATGTCAAGATTCCTCTCTTTGCAGATTGGAAATGCCATTAGTGACCTTACCATCTCTCTTGCGTATTCTTCCTTGGTTTAATCGGGTTTGTTCTCTCTCATATTTGACATACAATACGGACTACTTTCATCTATTTCTTTGTTTTTGCGCCTATTATATATCACGTTAATGGTACGATGATCAATAAGTTCGACTATTTATAAGTTAATATTTTGGTGGAACTAAATTTGCAGGGTGACAATGGCACAAAACCTTGCATTTGTTGGTCTAAGTTACAGCTCTCCAATTGTTGCAATTGGCATGGCCAATATATCACCTGCTTTATCTTTCCTTCTTGCTTTGATTCTCAGGTTCCTTCTCAAACTTGAACTCTTCGAGAACATACAAATTTATTCAAGCTCGTTGCGTGGAAGGCTTTCTATTTGAAACAACAAATGTGTAGTTTTAATGATTTTGTTAAATCGATTCTAAAGCTGTCTTCACTTGTACTAACGCTGACTCTAAAACTTTGAAAGAAAAGGAAATACAATATGACCACGTAAATATTTATTAGGACACAAGTTTATATACTGTGGGGCTAAATTATTATATTAGGACATGTTGGTCATTTGTGTCTTAAAATTATTATTATTTATATCTCAAATACAGCAAATAAGGTCACAATTTACATAAGTTAATTAGTTTAATTAATCAAGAACTGGATTAATTGATGCTTAAATGCACCTAGAGAGATTATTTTATATTGAATAATTGATACTTCTTCAAGTTAATTAACTAGGAATATTTCTAACCGTATCACCAAAGTCAAAGTTTTGTTCTGGATTTTTTAGCGAATAAAAAAATAATATTAATATTATTAGGCCAACCTTACCAACTGTTCTCGATTTGCATTATTCCAAGTTTCGATTCTTCGTCTAAAAATTTATAAAGCGTTTCATTTTTTATATTTATATTTGTAGACTGAAAACATTTTTTAATAATTATTGGGGTAATCTTTAAAACTTGTAGTCTTTGTTGTTTTTGTAAAAGTAAATCCTCATCACATGTATATCCGAAATAGATAAACTATATATAAGAATTTGGACCTTTTTTTTTTTTTTTAACAATGTTTACTTTTCAAGACTGACCGTCTCAAGTTTTAATATGGTGATATATTCGTCTTTCTCGCTTAAATTTTTAAGTTATAAAAGAGTTTTGATAAGGAAAATTTTCCTCCATGTAGAAACGGATAATTGATCATCCGGAAGTGTTTAATTTTTGGGTTACTCATATAATTGTTGGAGATTATTGTTGAACTATGTGGATTAATGATCGATTGTATACTTATCTTTCAATCCCTCAGCCTTTAGAGTAAGGTCGAATAGGTGTTGCCGTGTTGTGTTTGTATATAGAGAGATACGAGGAATAATTTTCATTTTATTTTTAATATATAGTGATAATCTATCAAAAGGAATGAACATAATTTTTACAATAAACATGAACCAGTATAAATTTTTGTGTATTTTGCTCGTTGTCTTATTGCTTTATTTTAATTCTTTTGAAAAAGTAGGAAATATAATTTAATCCATATCAATTATGCTAATAATAATTGTGTCGTTCTATAGGACAACAAAATTCAATTGGAAAAGCTCCGGCAGCCAAGCAACATTAATTGGCACCTTCGTATCGATTATGGGAGCAACATCACTCACTCTCTACAAGGGTCCTACCATTAAGAATCATTCATCTCCGGCACTATCTCTTCAATCCACGGCGGTGGCACCACAGCAACACCTTTTTGTCTTCTTGTCAACCGATGAAAATTGGGTTCTTGGTTGCATTTTGTTTGCAGCTTCTTCATTAGCTCTTTCAATATGGAATATTATCCAGGTATAAACCCATTTACTCTTGAGGTTCTCAATATTTATATATATATATTTTTTTTTCCAACTTCTTCCTCAAATGGAAGTTTAAATTGTTGAACGGTCATATATTAAAGTTTAAATAGCTAGAAATTAGACTAGAGAATGAACACTTCTTCTCTGTAAATTTAATATTCAACGAGCCCTTCACGAACATCCCATATCCATATTTCTCTATCGAAATACATGTAGTACTCACAAATTTCACAAATTAATGGATGACAATGGGATTTGAACTTAAAACATTTACCATGTCAAAATTTGCCTTGTGAAAAGTTAAATTGTTTAAATTTAAACTTCAACGTTTGATCAGATTGTTCCAATTTTCCTCTTATTCACTTGAGTCAGGTGGGAACTGTCAAAATACACCCACAAGTGATGAAAATAATCTCTTTTTATAGCTTATTCGGAACAATCCAATCTGCAGTACTTGCTGCATTTATAGAAAGAGATCCCACTGCATGGACATTGGAGCTTAACTTGGAGCTCTTTGTAATCATTCTAACAGTAAGAATAAGTCTAATTTTGAATTTGTAATTGATTTTTCCATGTGAAAAGATGAGTATAGATACAGCTAACATGTGTATGTATATATTACAGGCAATTTTCAGTAGTTTGATCTGTAGCAGTGTCCACATATGGTGCATGCGAGTTAAAGGCCCTTATTTTGTGCCCATATTTAAGCCACTAGGAATTCCCATTGCAAGTACATTTGGATGTTTACTCTTTGCAGATACCTTTCACTATGGAAGGTAAGTTTCTCTACTATTTGAAGATACTTTCCACTCCTAATTGGGACGGCAAATAAGCCTTGTTCCCAATAAATTTGAAATTATTAAATGGATTATTTTTTCATCACTCTATTCGGTTTATTGCTAGATGCTCTGGAAATTCCAAAGTAAGTTGATCTGTAACAATTATCAACTACAGCATACCATGAATTTAGAGGATCATGTCACTCTTATAAGCAAAAGTCCTTTTAGATCTATTCAAACCATGGCCTAATTCTCACTTCACTAAGCACATATTTGGTATGCGTACCGGTAACAGACAGACTCAAAACTATAACAAATAAGATTTTCGAAACTTTCGTTTTCTTTTATTAATACTGTTCATTGCTATGCGTTTCTTATCGTCGTTTTAGTGTCTGTTAAGCCAAATGCACCTAAACATGGTGCAAACAAAGGAAATTGCTACCATTATACAATGTCAATATATATATATATATATGGTGCTGTCTATGAATATATTTTTTTCTTCTGTTAATAAGTCGAAACTATAAGAAAATTTGTATTTGATAGATTTTATATCTCATATGGTGCTTATTTATGCAGCATGATGGGTGCATTCGTGTGTGGAGTAGGATATTACACTGTGATTTGGGGACAAATCAGAGAGGATGATGAATTTCACAAAAACAAATCACCATCAGATGACAAGGTCCCTCTTCTGCAAGAAGACTCACTAGTATGACATCAATTATGGAAAATCAAAACCCTAATGATGTGTATCAAAGAAAGTCCTCCAAGCATGAAAGAAAATCATGCAAGGTTTTGATTTTTCATGTGAATAAAATGTACATAAGATTGGAAGGGTGTATTTTTCTGGGCCCTCAATTTTTATTTGAGCAATCAATATATGGTTGCTCATTCCTCAAATCTTGTTTTGAGGTTTCAATGCACATATCTGTAATTTTAACAATACATGGGGCCCTTTTTTCCTTTCTTTTTTGAATCTAAAAAGATGCTTTTTGCAGGAAAGGGTCTCATGGCATGTTGGGAGAATGAGATAGTAGTGAACATTATTAATATAAAAAATATAAGTTAATATAGTTTTAAATGTAGTGTCTTGTCATGTTTAGTCCACCTACTAAACATGCACTTGATGAGAAATTGTCAATAAATAAGGTGTGCTTCATTTTTTTTTTTTTTTTTGAAAGGTGGGTTTGTAATAAGTTTGTAAGTAAGAAGAAATTGCATAAATATTTGTTCGAGTAACATGCGTATAATTGTTATTCATGTTCTCATGTAGTGACTTTGAACTTTCCATTTAACATTTATTATAAAAAACTAAATGTCAAAGTTTGTTAAGAGTATATAACAAGTATAATAAATATATTGGTGAATCATAAGTAGAAAAAAACATGTCAACGTTTGTTAAGAGTATATAATAAGAGATATTTTTATGAGATTTCTAAAGATAAAAATGTATAATAAGCTCCCATTATTTGAGGTTATAGTTTTTGGAATAGTGTTTTTTTTTTTTAATAATGTGTGGTTAAAAAATAAGAAAAAATATTTGCATTCACGTATAATATTACTTGATTAGAGAATGTGTAGTTGTTAACAAGAAAGAGAAAAATGAATTATAATTTTAATGGGGGCAAAACGATATTAGTTTAAGAAAATTAAATCCCATCGAGCAATTACTATTGTAGTAATTGCATACAAACTAGATAGTTTTGAGGAGGGAGACATCTTGTAAATCAATGAAAACAACCCTTGAACCAAAACCTTATATTTTCTAACATACAAACATAAGAAGTGGAAAAAATCCTCTTTGGAAGAGGCTGCAGATTGTCTCTCCTCTTCAAACATAAAGCAAGTTTGGGTAAACATAATTTTTTTACTTATAAGTAAATAAGTAAGTTTTTAAATAATTAATTTTTTTATAAGTTAAAGTAGAAAATAATAAGTTTGACAATAAGTTAAGAGAATGTAAAAATAAGCAAATTTTCTTACTTAAAACCTAAAAGTAACACGTCCAACCAGGTTTGGAAACAAAAACGTGCATTACTTTTAAGTAATTTTTTTTTCCTTAAAGGTTAGCCAAACATACTCTAACCCCATACCCCAGCATATCTTATTCAAAGGTAAGAAAGTAGTACCACCCTTCTTTCCTTTATTGCTTTTTCTTTTTCTTCAAGTGAGAAAGTTCAGGTTGGTAGAGGCTGATCATGTTGCGCAGATGGGAAACACAGATTTCAATGACTATTAGGTAAATAACAATTAGAAGACATTGACTCCTTTAGAAAACTATAATTTGGGAATTAACGTTGTCCATTGATATTTCTTTTACCCTACTAAATCTTCCTTTTCTCTTAATTTTGTTGAGTACTTGCCAGTCCTACATTTTTTGAAAGATAGATTTATTGTTGTGCTACACATAGTTCAAGAGATGTCTTAGAGTTTTAACAGGTTTAGGGATGGCAACGGGACGGGTCGGAGTCGCGCAACCTCCCTTGTCCCCGCCCCATTACCTGTTTAAGGTGGGGCGTGGCCCTTGCCCAGTTTACTATCGCAATTTTTTTTTATGTTTTTGATAATTTATTTTATTACCCCTATTCATTAGAGTGAGATAATAATATATTTTTATTTAATTTTAAAAGCTAAATTATTCAAATATATTTGGTAAACTAAGACTTTTATTATTTGTCATATTTTTTAGATAATCTTAGTTGCCATTTTTTATTAGAACTAATGAAATTTCATGAAATTTTCCATTTAAAGTATTGAATTCTCTTTAAAAAAAATATTAAAAAAATTAAACGGGGCGGGACACCCGTTACCCGTACCCACTCCGGGGTAAAGTTTCCCTCCCACTAACCCGAATACCCGATTAAGCGGAAAATCCTAGCCCCGTTCGAGGCAGGACCCCGCGGGTATCGGGTTTGTCGATCCTTATACAGGTTAGGCACAAATTGAACGAGAAGAAGAAATTAGGGAAAGTTATTGATTTGAAAATGAGTCATCGTTCGTACACGTTAGAGTCGATAATCATGTTTCCAAACCTAGCATTCTGATGTGTCCGAACACACAATCGAGAGAAACCCTCAATTGCGGATAGTGTGAAAGAACTCAAACTTATTCTCTACAGAAATTTGAAAAGACTAGGGATGTGTCTGTTTGACATGACTTTTATTTCATGTAGAATAGTTTCTAGAGGAAACTACTTTGGAAACTAATTTTAAAAGAATTTCCTATTTCAGAAATACTTTTGGAGAAAATCACATTGGAGCTTCTTCTAAAAATTCTTCTAACTACTTAAAATTAGCAAAATGGGTCCAAAAACAAATTTTGAGTCTTAAAAGCTCATTTTGACTTTTTTGAAAACCATTCCAAATGGGCCAAAAATCTTCTTAGTAATTTAGCCCATGTTTGATAACCATTATTTAAGCTTATCGCTAGAGAATTAAACGGTAATTATTTCTCGACCAAAAGGATAATAAGAACTTGAGAGTTTTTTTCAATTTAATTGTGCTTTTTGCACTCGTTTGGTGCACATTAAATCCAACAAAATGCATTCATTCTGTCAAATCATGTACCGTAGCCTCAACGAATGACCTACCATTGAATTGACTTGTATTCCTTTATTTCGATTTTGCACCTTTATGACAATTGTTACACCACAATTATTCAATTTTGTTGCACACGTGAAGGACGGTGTCAACAGTAAAAATTGATTTCATTTGACATAAATTTAGAACTTTTTCCGTCATTGCCAATTTATGAAAATTGTTCATTTTCCAAAATCGAACTTAATATGTTGTTAAAATAAATACCGCATTTGACATAGAATTGAACCTAAATACGAGCAACAAATTGTTCGAATGACTTTCCCACGTACGAATACTAATCAAGTTTGGCACCGAAGGAGACACCCGATTGAAAAAAATACATTGTCATTGTTGTTGTGCCATATAATCGCGAGGTCTATTCCAATCACTTTGCTACTTTTTCGGACCGTTCATTTCGACGTACATTTCATCCTTAGCTATTGGTAGCTCTACCTCGGAAGCCTCCTCATCCGTTTCTACTGTAATAAACGCCTCGTCTACCGCTCCAGAAAGATGTAGAAAATTATGAATACCCATCGTGAGTGCGAAACGAATAGCTGGGTATACGATCAAGGATTTGCCATCTTTGCTTCCACACACCAAATGTACGTTCAATGACGTTCCTTCAGGAAGAGTATTTGTAGTTAAACCTTCCACGAGCATTACGAAACAACAACAACACCTATTCCATCATCACGAAACTCTTGAAAATGGTACAATATACCCGATCTTTTATAAGGGGCCATATATCCCCGTCGATGAGCAAACTCGAAGTCAACCAATTAATAATTTCTCGATGCTGGTAATGGGAAATGAATTTCTAGACTATGTATAGCGCAAGCTAGTATACGAGCGTCGTGCGTATTCCCGATTGTGCTAGCAATCACGAACATGAAGCACAAATTAAAGTCACGAACTGCCAATACATTTTGCGTTAGCACTCCTTTTCGGCCAATAAAGTTCACCCGTTCGTGACGTGATATCACAGCTTTCACATGCATCCCATCAATAGCACCAATACAATGTTGAAACAAAGGATGCTTATTCGGGTCTGGCCTGTGGGGCTCTTCACCTTCGTAGTAGTTCGATCTTGGATGTATGAGCCAAGCAGATAACGTAACGAGGACATAGAAAACCTCCTTGAAGTAGTGATATACTGCTTGTAATGGATGATTGAAAATCGTTATCATATGCCGGTATCCATTTTCATGCGCTAATATGCACAAGAACATACCTACTTACACATAGATATCAACTTGCTGGCTACTACATAATCCATATTCGTCCCTTAGAATATGTGCAAAGTGTATATTTGCTATGGGCACATTCGGAATTCTTGATAGCACGTTTGCCCGTTCTCTTCAATTCCTTCCTTCATAAACATATGGTCATTTCTTGCGAAAGAAAATCGGCGAATGCATTTTTGTTGTTGTTGTTGTTTGCGATAGTAGTTTCTCGTGTCACTTGATGCGATTCGACAATACGTTATCAATTTCATGACATCATCTGCTAGTTAGATAAAGAACTCTTCATCATCGATTTCTTCTTCGTCTTCGAATCCTTATTGAAACACACAGTAGACGTCGAGATAGTCCATCGTGTGATTGTAGACTCATATGTATTGTTTTTTCTACAAGTTTCGAGTAAGATGAGAAGAAATAAACACATCGTCAAAGTGAAAATATTTGTTACTAACCTAGTGTCAGCCCCTTAAAGGTTGACATGCACAATGGCATGAGCACGCATTGTACTCATGCCAGGATTTTGCGGATAGGAATGTTGATGGTACACACTTTGAATTTTCAGAGCAAGAAAAATGTGGGTTTCAACTTGTAGAATGATGTTTCAATTTGGCTGGTGTCAAAGTGTTGCAAATTGGCAAGGTATGGGTTGATCCAGCTTGCTGTTAGTGGGCTTTAGTCCACAAATTCGGGTGTCCAAATTGGGATCATATTTGACACATGTGCTGGGTAGTTTTCGTGATCTATATAGGTGGAAAGTATGGCGGTTGCTGAGAATGGTTGTGGAAATCAGTTTCTGGCAATTTTGAGCCAGCTAGGTTGGTTTATCCCTTTTACAGTTAGGGGTGTTAACTGCGTACAAATCTTGATCTATAATTGAAAATGCTAGACTGATGAGGCACAGTGTGTGTTGTGTTCTTTTAGTATTTCTTCATTTTCTTGTATTATTGTAGAATAATAAACGAGTTGGGTTTTGCCCATAAATCAATGTGTTCCTTTACATTGTTGTCTCCAATAAATTAAGTTCACCTTCTTTAATTTTATAAACCCACTTGCAATCAACAATCTTTTAGTGTTTGGGTTTATCAAAAAGAATCCATGTCTTATTTTTTAATTAGAGAGTCCATTTCTTCTTGCATTGCTGCCAGCCAAAGTTTGGAATATTTAATGTTAATAGCTTCTTCAAAAGTTGTAGGTTCAGAATTAACAGATTCAAGTTCAAAGTAGAAGGTCACAAATTCATTAGTGTTAATTCTGGTAGAGAAAAACCTATTCCTTCTACCCCTGTCTCTGGCCAACTAATAATTTTCAAGAGCAGTATCCTTAAATTGATCTTCAGTATCAGACTTATTTTGAGGCTGATCTATCTCAGATGAGTAGTCTCCACCTCAGTCAAATTATCGAGTTCAGTAAGATCATAATCTAGATTCTCCAGGACAGTTTCTTTAACAAGAGTAGCTTGATCATTATTTTGATTTGATGAGTTTTTACAAGGAAACTGACTTTCATCAAAGACCACACTTCTACTAATGATAACTCTAAACCCATCTTTTCCTTTTACCCAAAGTCTATAACCCTTAGTTTCTTCTCCATAACCCAAAAAATCACATTTTTGAGATATGTGTTCCAATTTGCCTACATCTTGATGAGAATAGGTAGCACAACCAAACACCCTAAGTTTAAAATAATTTGGAGACTTTCCAGACATATGTACTTAGGGATTTAAAAATCAATAGCACTTGCAGGAATTCTGTTGATCACATAAGTGGCAATTTTTAGTGCTTCTCCCGAGAAAAATTTTGGAAGGCTAGAACTTAGTAACATGCATCTCACCTTCTCCAATAAGGTCCTATTCATTCTTTCAACTATACAATTTTGCTGAGGAGTGTATGTCACTGTTCTGTACCTCAGAATTCCAAATTCTTTACAAAAGGAATCAAATTCAAGGTTACGAAATTTCAGACCATTATCTGTCCTAAGTGCTTTGACCTTTTTATTTGTCTGATTTTCAATCATTAGTTTTCATTGTTTGAAGTTTTGAAAAGTATCAAATTTGATTTTCAAAAGAAAAGTCCAAATTTTTCTTGAAAAATCATTTATTATTAATAAGTAGAATCTAAATCCACTTAAAGTATTCACTAATGCANGATTTATGAATCTCAGTTTTGAAAGGCAATTTGTTTTATTTCCCAATAACACAATCTTCATAGAATTTTAACCTTTCAATATTATCATTTCCAAAACATTTCAGTTTATTTAGAATTATCAATCCATTTTCACTAATATGATCAAGTCTCCTATGCCAAATTAGGGCTTTATCATCATGAGATTTCACAAATGCAGAACTGTTTCCAACTAATGGTTCAGTTTGTAGTGTGAAAATCCCATTGGATCTAGGAGAAGAAATTATTTCTTTTGAGTTAAGACTTATTTTGGTAAGACCCTTATGAATCCTGATTTCACATTTATCATCCAGTTGTCCCAAAAAAATCAAGTTTCTTTGAAGATCAGGAACATACCTGGCCTGAAACAATTCAAGGGTAAGATTATTTTCTAATAAGAGCTTAAGGTTTCCAATACCTTTTATGGACAGGTCATATTATTTTCCATCTGAACTTGACCACCATTCAAATCAGTAAAATTAGTGAATCATTCTCTATTGGGACACATATGGAAAGAACAATCAGAATCAAGAACCCACTCATTTAGGTTTCTTTTAGTTGTAGTAACAAGGATAACTCCCTGTATTTCAGATTCATTATTGCAGGCAATATATGCATACCAATCTGTATGAAATTTCCCTTCATATTAAATATTTTCTTAAAGCAATCTTTTATGAGTGTCATGTTTTAGTGCATTCAATAGAGCAACAACTTGTTGATCTTCAGATAGTTCTTCATCACAGTCAGTCAGTTCTTGAACTAGTCTAGTGAAATTGTTAATGTTTTCACTGGAAGAAGGATTAAATCTAAAATTGTAAAATTGTCTAAGGAGATAGCATTTGTTGGGCATTGTTTTAGTTAGGTAGAGAGATTCTAACTTGGTCAAAAGACCCTCTATATTAGTAGTTTCCCTAAACTTTCTAATAACAATATCAAATAGATAAAGAAATATTGAACTCCAAGCAATCTCACCTAACTCATGTCTTATATAAGTACTAAATTCAGTACCCCAAGTCCTATTAATGGCAGCATCAACCTCTATTGTAATAACAGAGCCTTCATTTTCTGACGCCATAGACTAAAATCTCCAATGCCTTTCCAAATTTCTACTTCAAATTTATGTGCAGTTGTCATGATTGTAGATAAACTCACAGACGCAAGTTTATACACCACACAAAGTATAACATATATAGACAATGTGAAAGAAAGGTAAAATTCAAATATTACAAAATTATATCAAGATAAGAAACTGATCAACAAGTGCAATTTTATCATGTTAAACCGTCAATTTGACAAGTTTGATGAGTGGTAACCCTTAATTTTCTTACTCCCACAAATTTCCAAATCCTCGAATGAGATCTAGGACAAAGGAAAGCAAAGGAAGATTACTTACCTTAATAACCAAATCATATATAAGTAGAGAACAATTTAATAATTGGCTGAAAAATAAGAGGGGTAAGGAGAATTATACCAAAGCTGAAACCGCAATGTTTCAAAAAAAAAAAAGAAGTATTGAAAGAGAATACCTGAACCGGTTCAGATATCTAGAATATTGCACAAAGTAACAACGAGTCACAGCAACTCTGTGTGACCAATAGTGAGTCAAGAAAACCAGCAGGAATCAGGGTGAGTCAAATCAACTCACTATCACTCAGAACGAATTCTCAAGGGACCACAACTCAGTAGCGAGTAAAAAACCAGAGCACCAAGAACTCGTTGAAAAAAACAAGATTTTTACATATTAGTGACAAACTAGTTCATTTTTCACAAAAAAAAAAACCATCGATTAATAATCTGACACTAAGTATATCAAGATATTTTAAAGGGATCAAATCAAGAATTAGATCGAAAGAAAATCGCAACTAAAAAACTTTAGAAAAAACAATTTGTTTTCAAGAAAAGTCCAAGGGTATAAAAAAAGTTCAGATCTACAATTTATTTTTTAATCCTAACCCTTTTCAAAAGAGTGCTCTGATACCATTTGTTGGTCTCAAAATCAAAGTTTGTACACCAAAAATGTTTGCAGTGTGGTAAAATTTCAGATAATGGAAGAACACACAGAATTTTCGTCTCTTAGGGCTCGGATGTTCAGCCAAACGCCTACTCACTCGTTGAGCATCTACAAAGTAGATTATGCTCGAATTCACTAAGAACCACAAAGTACAATACAGAAATGTATGAAGAAATCGAAACTTAAAGTTTTCTTTCACCTTTCTCACACAAATCCATCTTCTCACAATCTCTAAATTGTACACCAAATACAATCAGAAAATTCCACTAAGATATTACAGAGATCAAACCAGAAAACCACAAAGAAGATGAAGTGATCTAAACACTCAAAAAGAGAAGACGAAGAAAACCCTAGAATATGCACAATACAATACAATGAAGAGTCGAGAAGAATGGTTATAAAAATCCACCCTCAAAACATCTCATCCAATGGTCATGAGTATGCCAGATGTAAGACCAAGATCAACCAATCTACTTAAAGCAAAAATCATGTTTCCAAAAACGTGTTTCATCAAAGTAAAATAACCCGGTGGCCAAACACAGCAAAGCCCAATGACAAATGAAGAGGCCCAATACCAGAATAGAGATGCAGCCCATAACATATATCGGAATGGTAACAAGGTGACAAATTCATTAGCGGAGCAAGCTATAGCACTACAAGATACCACGTGGTGGAATATTCCGTAAAATAAATAAACATCGATCCGAAGAACGAGTAATGAAATTAGTGAATACGAGTTATCCTAACGTGACACATATAAAATTGAATTTTTGAAATTTGCACTTCGATTTTATGATATTTGAAATTGCATATTGAAAGATTAGCAAAGATAGAGCAAAAATGTCTCTTAAAATGTTAAAAGTTGTAATCAACAAACTAGTTATATTATCCTCTTGACTATTTGATAGCTTGATATGTCACATTTAGGTATATTCTGATTGCATCACATTAAGGAACATGAGGCAACATGTCCTTGGATAAATCTAGTTTTAAGTGTTAGTCCAAACACCAGATTACCACATCTTGCACTTGGGGGTAAGGTAATATTCTAGGTCAAATTCATTGTATTTCTTGATAACTAGATTATCGTTGATTATCCCTGTAAAATGAAGCCAGATGTTAGTAGTTTATTTTTAATTTCTAAAAAAATCAAAATCGATTGAATTTTTTACATGCCTTTAGTCGTGAAAAGATATTTTTTTATATAATGAATCAAAGGGTTGTTGAGTTTTGATCTCTACTATGGATTAATTGTGCCATTTTTTGGCTATGCAAGAAATGTGCCATGTCTGGAGAATGAATTGAACACCACCTTGCCATGAAATCAACAAATAAAGATAAATTAAAATTAAAATAACACCAACTGGAAAAATGAAGCAAATACTTACCATTAGCATGAGATTCCCTTGTCTCCCAGTTAAATTCCAAAAAACATGTCATCATATGAAGAGTTAAAATAGTCAGCTTGACACGAGGTTTCCTTGTCTTCCTATCATATTCAAAAAAAAATGTGTCATAGTCTAGCTCGGCTCATGTAATTATGTGAATGTAAAAGCACGAGCGAATTTTGGTCGTTGAGTGCAATTAATGAGCAATGTACTTGATTTTAGTTAGTGAAGCCCCTCCATTATTCCCGTAAAACTAAATGCAGAAGCGTGTTACAATTTTACCTTTACCATAATTGGTCAAAATCGATTCTTTTGGTCAACTAATGGTCAGTTTCCATCCATTTGGACCACAATTGCATATTTCTGGAAGGTTAGGCACGTTCGTCACAAATTGAAAATTAGGGTAAAGTCTGCAAAATTTGAAAAGGGTTAGGGAACACTGCTCCAATTTTCCCTATTTCCAATGTTGAGCCCACATCTTCAGACATTTCTTGTATTGAGTTCTGTTTTGTTTTTCTTTGAGCTCTTCAGTTTCTATGCCTAAGTTACTTGGTAAAAACCATATCATGCCATTGCCCAGAAAAGTAGAACACATACATGTTATAGGCTTCTTTATCTTGATTCATTTTGTCCTATAAGTAACCCTTATTTGTCCAAAGTTCTGCTAGAAAAATGCAACTTTTGTCTGAATTCAGATTAAATTGTATTGGAATATTCTTTCTCTTGCTGTTTTTCTCTATATACAGATGATGTTTGGACAAGGGTTTTATTAGGCACAAAATGTCCAGTGGAGACTTTCGAGAGATTTTGAGCCAAACGACAATGATGGTGATAGCACTCATGAAGATAACGGTATCCTTTCGGAGCTCGAACATCAACCATTCCTTCATCTTCTATTAATAAAGCCTTCAATCCTAACTCTTCACTCGAACCCAAACTATAAAACCCGCCAGCCGTAACTATTTGTTCCTTTTTATAACTGTCGACTATTAGGATTTTGTAGTTAGTTAAATAACTGAACTAAAGAAGCCTCCAATTTGTCTATTTTGTATGTTGCATCTTGCATTACGAAGTTTTACGTTTTTTTGTATAATTTGTCTATTTTGTGTATTTATGGAGACAGTATTGCCATGCATTTCTCAATAAGTAAAATAAACTTTAAGTTTTCTTAGGAAATTTTTACAGCCTTACGAGCTGGGAAAACAACTAAACATTCTCGAGTCTCTTACTAATCATATTCGTGCTGTCTTTAAGATACAATTGAATGCTAAACAAATGCAGTATGTTAGTATTCAAGTACAGAACAAACAAAAGTATAATTAATTAAAATATAGAGTAAAATTACAACAATTTAATAAAAACATGATAAAAAAACATACCTAACTGAAAGAGACGACTACATCGAAGCTTGGCTATTGCTTCTTTGCTGTTAGGTCTATATTTTAATTAATTATACTCAGCTAACACCACAAAGCCATACAATTGCTTTTGTAGAATAATGAAAAACATACAACCTGAATGCAATAGCAGCTATGCAAATTTCGTACATACATACATACATACAATTTGCCACATTATGTCTATGTAACTATGAAGAGATGGAATATACCTATATGCGGGTAGACAGTTGGTGTAGGGTTGTCTCATTAATTACATGTACAACACAATTTTAAGCCTCATATGAAGGAAAATAAACTACCAAAATTGATGTTTTGGGACAGTGCATGATGTTGACTTTGGTAGTTTATAACTTTTTTTTTTCTTTTTCCTTTTGTACCAAAAACTAAAGTAGAAAAATAATAACCCAAAAGGATTCTAAATTGATTATAAACTGTTGCACACAACTCTTTTTGGCTATCGAGTTGGATTCCAAAAATGCTTTAGAAGAATAGAGTGCTAGGGTAATCAATAAGGGTGGATAAAATGACACGACCAAACTAGAACCGAATCAAACCTATCAAAAAAATAAATAATGATTTTGGTTCTTAGAACCAAGAACCATTTGGTTCTAGTTTAGTTCTAGCTCTAGAACCAAGAACCAGAACTAGAACCAAGAACTGAATACAATTATTATTATGTTTTATATATTCTTTTCTTTTACAAATCATTGAATCGCACAAAAAATTCAACTTTGAAATTTTGAAAGTGTCAAGTGGATAAAAAGGTTATTTACCATTACATTTTACCTTATCACATATAAGACAAAGCGACCAAGCCTCGTCAAATTCCCAAAAATCATGTCACATAGGAAGAGTTAAAATAGTTGAGCTCGAAATGAGGTTCCCTTGTCAAATTTCAAAATGTTTCATCATATAAAGAGTTAAAATAGTCTTGCTCTACTTATGAAATTATGTGAATATAAAATCACTAAAGAATTTAGGTCATTGCGTGCAGTAGCTGTGCAATGTAGAAGATTTTTGTAAGGCAATCGCTCCATGATTCCCGTAAAACTAAATTTAGAAGTGTTCAACCAAGTTATATATATTTGCACCTAAACACACAATAATATATATACTGTGAAGATCTTTGTTGAAAATGATCAATATCTCTAGACTTGTGTTATTTTCAATGCTGAGTTCACATCTTCATACATTTCTTGTGTTGAGTTTTGTTTTTCTATGAGCTCATCATTTTCTCATGCCTAATTTGCTTGGTAAAAACCATATCACGCCATCGCCCAAAAAAGTAAAACCCATACATGTTATGGGCTTCTTTTTCTTGATTCTTCTTGTTCTATAAGTAACCCTAATTCCTCCCTCTTTCCATGTCCAAAGTTTCACAAGATAAATGAAATGTTTTGTCTGAATTGTATTGGACAAATTCTCTCTTGCTATTTCTCTCTCTATGTAGATGATGTTTGGACAAGGGTATTAAATTTCGGATGGAGACTTCTGAGAGATTTCCAGCCAAACAACAATGATGGAGATAGCACTATATATCTAATATAACGGTATCCTTTTAAATAGGTTCAACATCAAAATATTCCTTCATCTACCATTAGTAAAATATGTAAGTTTGCGTGGAAGCGAGCGAGCGAGCGAGCGGCGGGTACACGTGCATGTACCCCAGCAAAGAATTCCTACTAATTAATAAGGACTTTAACCCTAACTCTATCCCTAACCCTAACCAAATGGTCAAACCCACTATCCGTAAATATCTCTTCCTTTTTATAACTATTAGGATTTCGTTATAATTAGTTAATTAACTGAACTAAAGAAGCCTTCAATTTGTCCATTTTGTTAATGTTGCATCTTGTATTACGAAATATTAAGGGGCCGTTCTCTTTACTGTTTTCATACCATTTTCAGTTTTCGAAAACACTAAAAACACATTTATTTGTCTATTTTCAGAAACAAATTTCCAAAAACGAGTTTAAAATTTACAAAGAAAATAGAAAACGCAAAAAAGTCGCTTTGACTATTTTCAATTAAAATCAAACCAAAATTTCCTTTTTTTATTTTTTAAAACAAATTTTCAAAATGAAAAAAAGAAATCGTTTTCAGTAATCTCAAAATGGATATTTAAAATGAATTCAAAACTCAAAACTAAAAGCTAAAACACGGAGATAACAGCCCCTAAGTTTTTTTCTGGTTTGTTTGTTTTGTGTCATTATGGAAAGTATAAATTTTCTTAAGAAATTCTTACTGTGTTACGGACTGAAAAAACGTCTAAATATTTTTTTAGTCTTCTATTAATCATATATGTACGAGTTTACGTGCACTTATACTTTAGCAAAGAAGTCGTGCAAATTACTAAGGCATTCAACCCTAGTCAGATAGTGCTTTCAGTAATGGTTCTTTCTTTATAACTACCGACTTTAAGATTTCTGTTAAGGGGCTGTTCTATTTCCTGTTTTCATACCATTATCAGTTTTCAGTTTTCGAAAATATTAAAAACATGTTTACTTGCCTATTTTCATAAACGAATTTCCAAAAACGAATTTAAAATTTTCAAAGAAAACAAAAAACGCAAAAAAAGTCGTTTTGGCCGTTTTCAATTAAAACCAAATCAAAACTTTATTTTTTTATTTTTGAAAATATTTTTTTCAAAATGACAAAAAGAACACGTTTTCAGAAATCTCAAAATGGACACGCAAAACACAAAATACAAAATGAATTCAAAATTAAAAACTGAAATACGGAGAGAACATCCCCTAAGTTTTTTTTTTTTTTTTTATGTTTTGTGTAATCATGGAAAGTATAAATTTTCTTAAGAAATTTTTAATGTGTTACGGACTGAAAAAACGTCTAAATATTTTTTGAGTCTTCTATTAATCATATATGTATGAGTTTACGTGCACTTATACTTTAGCAAAGAAGTCGTGCAAATTACTAAGGCACTCAACCTAATCAGATGATGTTTTCAGTAATGGTTCTTTCTTTATAACTACTGACTTTAAGATTTCTGTTAGGTCCCTTGAAATCGAATATCAAACAAATGTAGTATGATTGTATTTAAGTAGAGAACAAACAAGGATAATTAAGTAAAATTTAGAGTACAATTACAACAATTTAATCAAAAAAAACGTGCCTAACTGAAAGAAAT
The DNA here is from genome assembly GCA_903798385.1 of Fraxinus cuspidata. NCBI lineage: Eukaryota > Viridiplantae > Streptophyta > Magnoliopsida > Lamiales > Oleaceae > Fraxinus > Fraxinus cuspidata. The sequence goes on from CAIGRP010078576.1 coordinate 18,099, forward strand.
GACAACATCAAAGCTTGGCTATTGCTTATGTACTATTATCCATCACCTGCTCCAAACAAATGGTGCACTAAAGAGAAAATGACAAGCGAATCAGAAACATAAATTCAGATCCAAACAAATGCGAGCGAGAAAAGAAAAGAGTGACTTAAGAACGACCTTTAGATTTACACCAAGGGAAAAAGTGTGAAAATAGCTATTTTGTGATGTGGAACTCACGAGGGGGAAATGAAATATTTGACCACAAAGGGTCGGGTTGGAACCAATCTGAAATTTTTTTTGTCTTGATAATTGTATCCTAATTTAGATGATGATTAAAAATGACTATACACACACATACCGATCTAATATTTGGACAAGCTTGCATTATTTTTGGTAGCGTGATTTGGAAGCATATTTGTGAATTGATTACACATTTTTACACTCATAAATACTTTGACATGTAACCTAACATTGTTGGTCCTTATAACGTATTGCATGATTGTGTCAGGAGTAAATCTTGCTTGAGACGAGTAAGAACTTAAGTTTGGGGTGTTTGATAAGTGTACTTTTGTACACTTATTAGGTACTTTAACAAGCTAATTATTGATGAAATTGAGTGAATTCTTATTCACAATTGTGTAATTGAGGCTTTTATAGGTTAAAATCCCAAATTAGAGGAGACGAAAGCTAACGGAAGGGGAAAAAAGGACCGAAAATGCACAAAAATAAGACTTTGGGTACCAAAATGTACAAGTGCTAAAAGTTTAGGGACTCGAGTTGATAAAATTTGAGGGACTAGAAGCACAATTATCTAGAGGACCAAAACTACAAAAACGAAGAAATTGAAGTGGCGCCACCAACTCCTAGGCGCTAATTTCGGGTGCCATGGCTCTAGGTACCCTAGCTACCGGTTTGGGGTGTTTATTTTGATTTTTGTTTGCATTTATTTACTCGTGAAAAGATCATTTGTATTTATTAGTAATTACCCAAAAAGTTAAACGCCTGAAAAAAATTGTTTTATTTAGATATTTGAAATGAAAATTTTAGAATCTATGAAAGATTACCTATTTCCGAAAATGACAGTGCATGCCATGAATTCAATGGTTGTTGCTAAGTCATGATTTCTAGTATGGAATTGTTGTGACATTTGTTGGTTAAGCAAGAAATGTGCAAAGTTGGAGAATGAATTTGATAATTGTATGCTAATTTAGATGATGATTAAAAATGACTTTACACACATACACTAATCAAATCTTGAGACAAGTAAGAACTTAAGTTTGGGAGTGTTTGATAAGTGTATTTTTACACACTTATTTGATATTTTAACAAGCTAATTATTGATGAAATTGGGTGAATTCTTATTCACAATTGTGTAATTGTGGCTTCTATAGGCTAAAATCCCAAATTAGAGGAGAAGAAAGCTAACAGAAGGGGAAAGAGGGACCAAAAATGTACAAAAAAAGACTTGGGGACCAAAATGTACAAGTGTTAAAAGTTTAGGGACCTCGAGTTGCAAATTCGAAGGGCGTGCTTGAAGGAAAAGTATAAATCTAAGGACCAAAAAATGTACAATATAAAAGTTGAAGGACTGGAAATGAAATTATCTGGCGGACCGAAACTGCAAAAAGGAGGAAATTGAAGTGACGCCACCGACTCCTGGCGCTAATTTCGGGTGCCATGGCTCTAGGTGCCCTAGGTACCAGTTTGGGGGGTTTTTATTATTTTGATTTTCAAATTCCAGGGGCCATTCTACATTTATTTGGGATGGTTTTTTGGCCTATTTCAACCATTGTGAGGGGAGACTACTCAACATCTCTTTCTACAGACTTAAACCCTAGGGCTTGAGAGAAAAATAGTCGGAGAAAAAGAGCAAATACAAAGTACAATTTGAAATTTCAAAGGAAGATTCAACATTTTAATCCTTCGGCTCTTTAAGAATACATTCAAGGAACTTGATTCTTCTACTATCTTGAATCTTTTCATTATCTCCCTCATTTTGTAATAGATTTCATCTCTATTTCCATAATATAGGAGTGTTTGATGAGCAATATGGAGAAGAAGTTGCATTTTATGTTGTAATGTGATGGAAAATATGTGATTAAAAATTAAGGAAAGTTTTTGGATTTACGAGTAATATTATTTTATTAAAGAATATTTGATTGAAAATGTGTTTTGAAAGAATGAATTTTTGTGAGAATGTGTATCAAATAGGGGCTATATTTCAATTGTGTAATGAGCTAAGTGTTTAAAGTTGGGATTTATGATTTACCTTGACTCAGGTTTCATTAATATCAATATTTACCATTTAATGCTAAAATTGACATTTTTGTTGTGCGTTTTTTATAGTGTTTATTTTTTCATCATTTATGTGGCCAATAGATGATTGGGTTAGGTAGGTTGTGCAATTATTGACAGATTTTTGTGCTTTTTAGACCAAAATAATTAATGCCTTACAATGTTTTAGGAGATAAATGTATAGTCCTAATCCTTGGTGATCCATTGAATTATTTTTATTACATTTTAATATAGTTTGTTATGTTCTTATCAACATAGAGATATAGTGGGTAAAATCAATCAACTAGAGTTATTTTCGCTTTGTGAGATAACTAACTAAAATTGGAAAATCGGGTCTAACGGTGTAGCTAGTTGATTTACATTTCCGATTTATTGAGATATTAATGAAACAAAATTAAGTGATAACGAAAATCCCAACTCTATCCAAAATTTTATCACTTTCACCATTGTTAGTTCAATTGAACTCTAAAATTCTTTTCTTTTTATTTCTAACTTAAAAAATTTATTTGTATGTTTTTTTGTCATTAATTTGATCGATTATTGTGTAATTAGAAGAAACACTCTTCGAGGGATCGACTTGGACTCAACGTCTACTTTATTACTTGAATGCACCCATGCATTTGCGATATATAATTTTAGCAAACAATAAATATTTGTTGTTTACTAACAACTTTGAGTTAAAAATTTATAATATTTTTAATATAAAACAAGAAAAATGATCATGATAGTGTTCGAGGAGTGTCGATATCCAAAACGTGTCCAACACGTGTTGACATGGACACGCTATCCTAATTAAAGTATCCGTACAACAGATTTGAATGCAATAGGAGCTATGCAAATTCCCAGTTGAATATGTTTAAATGTGCGTGTGTGCACAAACATATAGCTGAATATGTTTAGAGGTGCGGGTGTACACACACACACACACACAATTTTCCACATTACTAAATTTAACTATGAAGCGATGGAATATACCAGCATGTGGGTAGACAATTAGTGTAGAAATGTCTCATTAATTACATAAACGATACAATTGTAAGCCTCATATGAAGGAAAATAAACTAGCAAAATAATGTGACTCAAACACACCCTAAATTACAAAATGCAAACATCATATTAAACATTATATTGTTAAAATAATATCCATAAAGGTTAAGCATAAACTTTTATAATAGAAAATTTTGCACGTTTCATCACCAACCTTACACAAGTGTAATAAATCTACTCACAACCTTTTTTTAGTATAATATATCCTCAACATTTCAATTAGATAGCAAAACTCGTTTTTGCATCCATTTTAAACGAATTAACCCTCCTCTTTAAATAAACAAAATTAAAACAAAGTCACAAAACAACAAAAAGTAAAGGAAAATTGTAGAGGGAGTCCCGTAACTTATGAAAAAGTAAAAATTGGCCCCAATTCCCTCATTCTCTTAAAAGAGTGAATCACAGATTCACTGTTCATTGTTTTCACATTGGTTTTCACATTGATCTGGTTTGAATCCGGTTTCTTACTTTGCACATGCCGACTTACTTGGCGCCGATTTAATTATTATAAAAAGTATATTTGCAAACAGATTTTTACGCTGCTACAATACATGCAATTGCAATAACACGATTTTTCTTCTTCTCTGATTATTATTTTGATTTCATTTCAAACATCAAAAAATGTATTCGCCTTATCAACTCACAGATCAAAGAGAAGAAACTCGACGGAATTTGAGATTGGGGGAAATTTTTGATTCGCAAGTCATTTAGAACAAATGTGAGTTTGTGCTTTTTTTTAAGTTAATATATTTTTTCGAATGAGATTTTGTGTTTGATATTTTTGTTTAAATAACAAGCGTATAAATGTATTCGCCTTATCAACTCACAAATCAAAGAGAAGAAACTCGACGGAATTTGAGATTGGGGGAAATTTTTGATTCGCAAGTCATTTAGAACAAATGTGAGTTTGTGCTTTTTTTTATCTAATATATTTTTTTGGAGTGGGATTTGGTGTTTGATATTTTGTTTAAGTAACAAGCGTATTAACCATTCTCAAGGATAAAGAAAGAAAGAAAAAAATTGCAGAC
>CAIGRP010078581.1:0-13251 GCA_903798385.1 Fraxinus cuspidata
AGTGGATTGCATTACATGAGTGAAGTCTTGTCCGTGGAGATCAATCTGGTTTTTAACACCATAGGCTCTCGTGAGGCTAAATCTTGGGAAATTGAAGTTGATATTTTATTTTTGGAAATCAGTAGAAATAGAAGAGTTGAGATAGGAAAAATGAAGACTCGTGCGAAGGATGAGAAATCGATCGGAAACCAGATCTTTGTGAAATAACTCAATAATTGAGAGGCTATGACTATTTATTTATTATTGTTATTAAGAGTCGGTTCAATTAAAGTTGAGAAGAAAGTCAATCAACAATTGTGGCTATTATTATAGAAGAACCAGATCATTGATGGTGCACAGAAATGAAGTGTGAAAGCAAGGGTGCACAAATGAACAGTACACACAGTGCACAAAAATGAAGTGTGATAGCAAGAGTGCACAAATGAACCGTACACACCCCATCCCATCTGTTAATAGAGTAGTGATTGACCAAAACCACGGTTTTAAAACTTGATTTATCATCGATAAGGTCATAAAGTTATTTATTTATTATTATTATTTTCCAAAATCAGGTATTAATTAAAACCCTCTCTCTCTCTACGGAAAATGGAAGCACCATTTCCCTGTCTACTCTCTCTTTTTGTAGTAGAAAATAGAGGCACCTTTTCTCTCTCTACTGTTGGAAGTATTAATTTATTAATTTAATTTATTTGAGTCATTTGTTGTCCTGGTCAATAGGATTTTGTTTATTATCACTTTATGCTTTCCTATGTGTCCCTAGTCTATAGGAAAATTTGTCGAAATCTGCTACATGTACACCGTGCTTGTACAGTATAGCCCCCTCACATAGAGGGGGTCTACAATTTTTTTTATTCATTGTGTGCCCCCTCACATGTGAGGGGATGTATACAGTAAAACATGGTGTACAACCAGCATTATTCAAGTTTGTTTTGTACGTTGTGTAGTGGTTAGTTATTGTTATTAACTGTTAGTGTATCCCTCCTTCTCTTAAAAGAGTGAATGTGAGATTCACTGTTCATTTTTGTCACATTAGTTTTCACATTAATCCTGTTTGGAACTGGTTTGGTACTGTTGCATATACCGACCTATATTGTATTATAAAAATATATATATTTGCAAACCACGTATTATGCCGCCAGTTTCTACTATGTATATCTAAATGCATTAAATGCAGTTGTAAAACCTTTTCTCTCTCTACTGTTGGAAGTATTAATTTATTAATTTAATTTATTTGAGTCATTTGTTGTCCTGGTCAATAGGATTTTGTTTATTATCACTTTATGCTTTCCTACGTGTCCCCAGTCTATAGGAAAGTTTTTTGGACTCTGCTACACGTACACCGTGCTTGTAGAGTATAGCCCCCTCACATAGAGGGGGTCTACAATTTTTTTTTTTCATTGTGGGCCCCCTCACATGTGAGGGGATGTACACCGTAAAACATGGCGTACAACCAGCATTATTCAAGTTTGTTTTTGTACGTTGTGTAGTGGTTAGTTATTGTTATTAACTGTTAGTGTATTTACTTATAAAAGACTGCTGATTAGTGAATTAAGGCATCAGATTAGTACATTTTTTCAATTATCGGTTATTCCTTTTGTTTTCTTTTGTCTTTATATAAAAGCTCTGCTTTATGACATTGGTATCAGAGCTTGGTTAGAGAAAGAAAAAAGAGAGAAAGTGAGTTGTTGAGAGTCTTAGAGACGTGAGGTAGAGAGTCCATTCAAAAGGCAAAAGCTTTATATCTCTATTTCATCTCTGCTTTTTTTTTTGGGGCAAAGAACAACAGTAAACAAATAGCAGCAGAAAGCTTTCTACAGCAGGCCATTCCAAGATTTGATTTTTAGAGAGAACAGTGTTTGCGAGAGGAAGAATCGTATTGAATATAGTACGAAGTCTTTTGACAAGGAGTGGAGTTCTAAAAAGTTTCTGGTCTGAAGCAGTCAATTAAAGCTCTCATATATTGAATAGAAGTCCAACTCTTGCTGTTTAAGATATGGCATCAGAGGAAGTATGGAGTGAAATTAGACCGACTGTAGAACGCTTCAGAATTTAAGTGTATTGCTTATGCGGTTATGCCCATGTCTCAGATGTGAAGGGAGAAAACTTGATGATAAAGGAGAAAAATGCATTTTACTTGGTATTAATTGTTATCATCCAACTTTGGAGGTCGATAAGTACAGTTTGTTACATGCATTAAGCCTATTCTAATGTGAGCTCGGATATATGAGATTTGCTCGGACTACGTTATTAACTGGGGTTTGGGGAGGTCATAATGATTAAAGATTTCTTACACATTATACAAGAGTCTATCGACAAGTGTCATATAGAAGGTCTTACATATGCGTCCACCAATTCTACCAATCACATGCCTTAGCTTCATCCATAAGTAGTTCATTAATTGATGTGGACTACTTGTAAAGTTAACTTATGATGACTTGAAAAGCCGAGTTCACTGACCAATCCAAACGTGCCAAAGATGTACTTTCTTAACTCGGTACTGTAACTGATAAGACAAGAAAATGATGAATGCATGCTAACTCTTCCTTTTAAAAGGAAGAATGAGAGTCTTGAAAAAAAAGAGGAGAGATAGCCCAAGAATTACTTGATATTCAAATATCTCTTTGAAGGGAAAAAGAGCAAGCATTTGTAGTTACAATAGTAACTTGCAAATCATTATCAATAAAATTTTCATTTACATTTGTAATCTTGTTCTCATTAAAACCTAACCATAATCACTTTGAAATATGTATTTTTATGAATTTTCTTCTTCTTCTATTTTTTATTTTTTCTCTCTCGTATTTTAAGTTAATTTATTATATCAATTTACACATATTGAGAGGTGAGATTGACTATTTTGTATTTTCCCATAATCAAATATGTTTTTAAATAAATAAAACTTTCTCGCACTATTGAAGCTTAAATTTTTTTATACTAGATCACCTTGTGGTTGAATCTGGCTGCCCTATTTGAATGGCATCTATAACCCATGTTAATCCCATTGGGCGAATTTGACTAGTTAATGCTTCATGCTCAATGATAAATAAATTTCGAGTAGACTAAATTAGAAAAATATTTGGACCCACGCCTACCATACTTTATAAATTCACAAATTAAGTTCGTGCTTGTCGTTTAACTAGAATATCCAGAAGATGTTAAACTACCCAACTTTAAGTAAAATCTAGATTTTAATCTAAATCAAAGTGAATAATTAATTTTAACCACATATTTTATAAGTCTCAGAACTTTTCTACCACACGTTTTATCAGTTTTTATTAAAATTTATTAAAAAATTGATTTTAATCAGCACCTAACATGGGCTAAATCCATTGTTGCTATTGAATAATTTTAATGCCTTGAATTTACCTAACCCTCAATTTGCTCCCGAAAATCTGCAAGCTATAAGTTGGGTTGAATTCTTGGCATTTTATCCTCTTATTATTCTCCTCGAAATTCTGTTCTGTTTACTGATATCCTAATTTTGCTCAAACTGCAACAGTTTTTTGTTTTGAAAATTGGTACCACCTTTGGTAGAAATTGAAATCTTTAAATATCCAAATTCTCAATTATCTAACTTTATTAATTTGAAACTCGAGGACTTTTCAATTATAACTAATTGAATGTAGATTTTTTTTTAAATAATTATTTCAAATATGAAAGACCGTTTATGCTATAATTTTTCTTTTCACTAATTATCATCGAGTTTGATTGCAAGCAAAAAATTTGCATGGAAAGAAAACATTTTCCATGCAAAAAATGTCAATAAAACGCCCTAAAAATAGAAATTTTAATGAAAAAAATGATATTTTTATAGAAAATAAAGCCAATCATTTTCCTTCAAATTTGATATTTAAAGTGAAATGATTTTCCATTTTGATTATTTGTACCTACAAGAAAATTTCGTCTCCCTGCATAATAAAATGTTTTTAAGATTCGTAAAAATTAGCAATAATTTGGCGATCTACTTAATTTTACTTGATAATTATTACTAGACAAACTTTCGGGAAATTGAGAAATTAGTACGTGTCACGTGTACGAACCTTTTTTCTGGTGCAATTAAAAAATGGGTGGAGTAACAATTATGACAATCAGGGAGAAAATGCGGGGGGTAACAATCATGAAGATTAAGTGGGGAATCACGCAACATGTACAATGTAACTTGACGATATTGATTGACAATTCAAGTCTGACAATATTATATTCATTCATTTCAAAAAAATGCTTCTAAATTAATGATCCGAATTTTGACAATATCAACATTATCAATTATTATTATTATCAATTATGATTTTACATATAATATAATTTGTTAAATTAAACACCAAAGAAGAATAAATATTCAACCCTAATGATAGTCCTCATGGAATAAGGAAACAACTAAGTCCATGTTTGGCCCTATATTTTAAAACTCATTTCTAATCACACATTTAATATGAACAAAACTTTTTATCAATTTTTTAACCACACATTTCATCTATTAAAAATCTTGTTTTTAATAAAATGATCAGCTTTAACAAAACAAGGAAATCTAAGATTTAGATCCTGTTTGGTGGAGATTAAAATTAGTTTTTTAGAAAAAAATTGATAAAAATTGATGAATGTATGATTGAAAAATTGTGACATATAAAATATGTGGTTAAAATTAATTGTTGATTTTAAACAGTACCAAACAGGGACTTAATTGCAAAAGGAAACATAATATTATAACTAATGAGATTGGATTGAAAAAGGAAATAAATTAAAGTAATAGCCACTGGCTAACAAACGCCTCGGCCAAGAAGCACCCTCGATGCATCATTCGACTTTCCAAAGAATAATTCATATTCCTTTTCGTAACTGCTTTTTTCAAAATTGGAAAAATCCCATAAAATCTCTTAATGACTAATCGGTTGGGCAAAATTTTCTGCCCCCAAACCAATACGAACCCTAGTTGTAGAGAGAAAAAGCTAAACATCTTCATTAGCATATCCCACTTTTTTTTTTTTAACATTCTGATTTACAATGAATTTCCAGACACCCGTGGATGATTATTGTCGTGCATGGCAGGCTTTTGATCTCGATGTACCAAAAATCAAGCCAAGTAACGATGGTGATCATTTTTTCATCGAAGTTCACATGGAGAAGACTTATTTTCCATTGGATGAGGAGGAGGACGACGAACTAAAGCCAAATTATCTACTTGATTATGATTGCGACACAAGTATTTCGACCTTTTGGGAACCGTGTGGGAGGGTCGAGCACAACAATTTGCCATTGAATAGAATCTCTAAAATCCTTTGTGAAGTTGGAGTGCCATTGCATCGACAGGGTTTCATGATGGACCGAATCTCGGACGAGGCTGATGAAATTGCCAATGCACCCTTCAACAAGAACAAAAAGATTTTGTCCATGATTGTTTCGATAAGTATTGTGGCTGTGAAGCCAATTCTGAACCATATTAGGGTTTTGTAAAGCATTGAAGAGTTGCTTATTTTTATTTATGTTATAGTTTTATTGGGTTTAAGTTGGGGCATTGAGTCTTTTTATTTGGAATTGTTTCCTACGGTTTTATTTGTTATAATAATAATAATAATAATAACAACAATAATAAGGGTCTAATTATTGCTTTATTCACATTGTCTCACCACATAAACTTGACAATTCTTCGTAATTCTCTCGCCACTTAAAGGTTGACAACTCACCATCAATTTTGAGCTGTCATAATTTATCTTGTAACAACTCTCTTTCCACTAAAATCTTGACAACTCAAAATTATGGCGTTGCCAAGATTCGAGTGTTGGGAAAAATGAAGGGGACAGCCAAGTCGAACATCAGACGTGGACTCAGCTGTCACGAGCAATCCACGTTTACTAAAATTTTGACAACTTAAAATTGCGATGCGTTGTCAACGTTTAAGTGTCAGACGATGATGGGGACAGCCAAGTCGGGACAGCAGACATGACTCTTTTGCAGCAACGAATACTTACTCAATTGAATAAGGAATTATGGGAGATTCTCTCTTTTTTCCATAATTCAGTATCTAACTTTCCCATGTAAAGGGAGGAATAAAGAGAGAAGCAAAACATCATCATTAGCATATCCCATGTTCAACAATTTTCTTGTACATTCTGATTTGCAATGAATTTCGAGACACCAGTGGATGATTATTGTTATGTACTGCAGTCTTATGATCTCGATATATCGAAAGTCAGGCCAAGTATAGAGGGTGATCACTTTTTCATTGAGTATTTCCATTGGAAGAAGAAGATGAAATGCCAGATTATCTACTCGATTACGAATGCTACACGAGTATTTCAACTTTCTGGGAACCGTGTGGGAGAGTCGAGCGAAACAACTTGCCATTGAATAGAATCTCTAAAATCCTTTGTGAGGTTGGAGTGCCATTGCATAGACAAGGTTTCATGTTGGACGAAATTTTGGCCGAGGCTGATAAAATTGCCAATAACTACAACAAGAACAAGAAGATTTTTGTCCATGTTTGTTTCGATTAGTACACTGGGTGTAAAGTTGTTGGGGGATATTACACCGATAATGTGCATATTATATTCACAATAAACATACCGTTTCTATGCGTGAAATCGAAACATAATTCGACTTACCAAAATAGTTGAGAAGAAGACGTAATGATTTACTGAATCCGAATACATGAATATGGACTCGTCACTTTTCATTTTTGAATGAAAGCATGTCATTGAACCTTGCAATATAAACATATAAACAAGGTTAACAATATTCTGAAATCAAACATAATTGAAATCAGAAATGAGAAAGAGAAGGAAAGAAGAGATGCTAGTGATGCGATTGGCCGATGCAAGTGTTAACATTTTTTCCTTAAGATGGATTTGCCCTGCATCGGTGCTAACAGTTTTTCGACAANTCTGAAATCAAACATAATTGAAATCAGAAATGAGAAAGAGAAGGAAAGAAGAGATGCTAGTGATGCGATTGGCCGATGCAAGTGTTGACATTTTTTCCTTAAGATGGATTTGCCCTGCATCGGTGCTAACAGTTTTTCGACAACCACTTCCCAAGATACAACAACCACGTCGAGCCATAGGAGCACTCCAAATGGTTTAGACCAACGAACTCGAACAAAATTCTCTCTTTACCGAACTTAGGATTTTATGTAAAGAAATTACTTTTGATGAAATGTTTTATGCAACATAACATGTAAAGAATGATATGGAATAATAAATACAAGTCCAAGGGGTCCTACATATAGAGGATGAGGGGTTGTGAATGAAATGTCGCGCTCTAAACTTAACAACTCATGCCAAAGATTGCACCATTCACTGTCGCTAGCATGTTGCTATTCTATTACTCGAGCGATAGGCCAGCCATAAGCTAGCAACAACCTTAGTCAATTTTTCAAACAGCTTTCTTTATTTTCTTCCGACTTTGGACCGCAATTTCTCATAATTCGGAATTGGTTTTAAGATTCCAAATATACCACGACGATCTACTCGACGAGTAGAACAAATTGGTCTATTTACATTTTAACTTGAACATCGGATCAAGTTTGAATATTTCTTTTCCAAGTTTTTGGTTTTAACACTTAACCAAATTTTCAATCTTAAACGGGTTACGATTTGACCAAGGTTGACATGAAGTGTCACTTTCCAATGCTTAGTTTTCGATTTTTAACCAATCTTTTGCGTGTTTTAAACCAATTTCCAACAAAAGTTTTCTTCGAAGATTAGTACTCTCTAAAGCTTTGAAGATTTGCTTATTTTTATTTATGTCATTGTTTTATTGCATTAAGTAGGGCTGTTTAGTCCTTTTATTTGGGATTGGTTCTTAGTGTTTTATTTTATTTGTTATAAGGGTATCATTGTTGCTTTGTTCTTATTGAATAAACATAGAGACTTTTTCAATTTCTTCATGATTTATTAGGTATTACTCATGAATCAATAAGTTGTTGATCTTATTGTTTGTTAATTTGTCACTATCGAGAGAATGTTCTTACTTAGTCTATAGTCTATTCTAGATTTTATATTGATCATGGTGGATTGTGCCTTGATATTGGCATATTTTCTCTTTCTCGTTTTCTTCAAGCATTACTTCAGTTTCAATTGCTGGTTAAGCTATGGGTTACTTTTAAGTTTTAAAATAAATTAGCAATGGCTATTATTTTTATGAATGAAAGATGTACATAACAAAAAAAATGTTTTCTGTTATATCTAGGAATTATGTGGAATCTAGAGCTTGGCCTAGTCAACGTGGCACCATAGAGTCAATAAACCAACGAGATCAAACTGATATCTAGAGACCCATCAAATAAATTCGGACAAAGATGAAAATGTCAAGATCACACTAACCATGGTAAATCAGAACTAGAAATGTAAACGAGTCGCCCTCGGGGGCATAACTCAATGGTGCAAATGATATGAGTAAGATAGTCTCTATTGAGCTGGCAGCCGCAATATGATAGTTTGATTCTTGCCTCTTACAAGGTATGAAATTGGACTTTTTGTGAGTATCAGTATGCAGCTCTTGTACTCTGGCATGTTGAGACATATCACGTGATTTACCCCATCCACAATACTCTAGGGGGTGGGGCGGTGGGTGACTCTCAAGGTTGGGGTTCAACCTTTTACTTGAAATATAACCGAGTTCGAGGATAACAACCTAATCTTAATATCATAGGAAAAATTGACCTATCAATGTCTCAAATTGGCATTGTAGCTCAACTTATCAACTATTATTCTGAACCTCTTGGCATATTTGAAATACGTATCTTCTTGATACAAACTTGTGGATATTGAATCCATAGGATTTTTTTTGTGGGTTAACCATTCCTCTTTGTTTATTGACAACTTGAGAGAGAATATTCGTGCTTTCTGTCGCTATAACTAGGCAGAGAAAACCTAAACTATACAAAGAGCTCTCGTCTGCTCTGAGCATATCTCTTGACAATAAGGGATATGTCTACCTATAACTTTCGAGTGTGAAAATTTGAGGTTTCTGCCTTCCATAGAAATATGTGGTTAGTTTGTGCCCTTCAAGTGTAGGACCTATGGGTATGGGTACCTAGTGATAGTAAACAAGCATAGTAAGTGATCGATCATTGATGCTTGCTTTGGTTCTTGGTCAAAGACCTGGCTCCCACTACTTGTGAGCTTACAATTTCATGTTCTCTCTGGTGCATCACTTTTCAAATCCTGTAGCAACGACTACAAGGGTTAAAGCATACAGTCTACAAAAGTGATCCTTAACAAGACAAACTGTGCCCATTGAGGTGTCAAGTCCAACACACGTACTATATCTAACAAGACACGTTGCATATTCCAACGAAACAAGTTCATGTAGTTACTAGCAGTAGATAATTATTAAGATACTACAAGAGAGGACCATAACTTAAAAAGGTAACATCAAATTCATTTGTATAATATAATTTTTTAGAAGTCCTTCCGCACTTAATGGTATGAGTGGCCAAATGGTCGAGTAGCTCGTCGGCTCAGCTCATCAAAACTCGACCCATGGACAACTCGAGCTCATTTCGAAACGAGCAGAAGCCCGATCTGAGCCGAGGTTCGCCTGATTGCTTGGCTCGTCGAGCTCTCGACAACTCGTGGGTCGTGCCCACATAGCTAAAGTTCACAAGCCCAGGAGTTGACTCATAAAAAATGCGAAGAAAAAAAAAACAAGAGCTTGTGGGCTTGGCTCGGCTCGACTTGTGAGCTCTTGAGCTCGTGGGTTGAGTCGAGCTCATGAGTAGATGGGCCGAGCTGGCTCGGATCGACTTGTGCGCTCATGAGCACGTGGGTCGAGTCGAGCTCATGGGTAGATGGGCCCTTGCCACCACTATTTAATGGCTTATTATGGAACAATATGGAACAATAAGCTGATACACAAAATACCATAAAAACAACAAAATATTTTGAAAAGATGATAGAATTTTGAAATCAATTTTTCTTGAATTGATTTGGTTTGGGAAATATGGAATTAAGGGTCCCGATTTATAAAGTTTCAAGTATATTTTTGGAATAGTTACATCTTTTGACATAAATTAATATGGATCATTAGATCACATATTTTTAATGGTCTAAATTGTATTTTATCAAAATGTCGTGATTTTTCATAATGTATCTTTTCGAATATCCATACTCAATTAGATATAACATGAGTCTTTGATATTTACATTTTACATTTGAAGAGTCATGACAAGTTATTGCACAAATTGGAGATTTTTTGAATTTATACCTATAAAAAATTAGAATCATGCTACAATGACATAATCTTTGACACAATAATTGACATAATGCTACGTGACACTTCATTATTGGATTGTTTTGAGTACAATCAGCTTTTTTATTCAATCACATTTTACCAACTAACATTATGTCATTTCATTTGTCAACCACTTTTTGTCAAAGTGTCATAATACATCAAAATCAGTAACTTCCGCTTTAAACCTTAAGAATTTATCGGATTCATTGGCTAATCAGTGAATGCAATATTTTGAATTGTTGATTCTTGTTGCAAGCTTTGACAATAGATCAAACACATTATCTTTTGTATCAAACTTTGATTATTTATTATGTTCATTATTTTGGCCATGAACATTCTTGGGTTCTGCAAGTGTACTAGAGAATTCACTGAAGTAAAATTCTCATAAAGCCAATCAAATTTACACTTACGCCAGCGATGCTCTCTAAAGAGTATCATACAATAATCGACATGTACTATTTAAAAGATATAGTTATCATTGAAAACATATTTTATCCTAACTAATATTTGGTAGGCAACGGTTTTTGAATCATAATAATGGGGAGGAGTGAATTATGAAGTGCTTCTTATCGACTCATTCATAATTAGTTTTCCTACGGAATCTAGTTTGCGAGATCTCCAGTCGCCGGTTAGTTTTTCATTAAGTTGACCCATTAGTTTAGGTTTTAAACACATTTCCCTCAATGTGTAGTCTATTCTTTCTAGATAACTCATTTGTAAATGAATCAATTATGTTATCATTTGGTTTAACAAAATGAACGGTTATTGTTCCATTTAGAAGTAACTGTAGAATGATATTATGTGTTCGATACTTACCATTGTACGATAGATTTAATGCCTTCGCCCTTAGAATATTTGGGTTTTAAAAAGCATGGTTTTATTTGTTTTAGGCCTTTGTAATCCCCGTTGAAAGGATTTTCTTACTTCATCTATACTATATATTTTTACATTGATTATGGTGGATTGTGCCTCTAAATTGGCAAATTTTGTCTTTGTTCACTAAAATTACAAACCGCAAGCACATGGGTCTCGTTCAAATAATAAAATGGACTATGATTCTGAATTGATCTCTCGATGAATGTTTACCTATAATTACACTACTCTAGTCATTTTAATTCTAACAATTAAAAAATATACAATATGAATTTAAATTTTGGAAATAAAAGAAAAATAAGTTTAAATTTGATTCAAAACACACAACACTACAAATTTAGGAAGGCTCTGAGGATTAAATAGTTGGAATTCATGATTTCATTTTATCGTCGCTTAATTAATTTTTCAACGTGCAAATTAAAATTACTCATTAATCATGTTTGACCCGATTTTCCTTTTTCAATAATTACATATGGCGAGTGAAATCACTCATAATTGGTTGGTTTAATTTATACATCTCTATTTCGATTAAAACACAACAAATTGCATTAAACCTTTGTGAAAATAACGCAACGGGTCACCAAGATTAGGAGTATATTTTTATCCACTATAAGAACCTATGACATTTACTATTTCGTTCTAAAATGTACAAAATCTCTCATCCATTACACAAATTACAAAGCATAAATATTTATTGACCAAATACATGCAAGACATTAAATACAACATGACAATAATGTTTTGGCATTAAAAAACGAACTTTGAAATTAATAAAGCTTTGTTAACTTTTCTCATTCAACCCAACATTAAAAGTTTAGCACATTGTAGAATAGAACAAAATGGAGAAATTAGAAAAATAGATTGCAAATGTATAGAAAATAGGAGAAGAAATACAAAACAATGAATAATATCCGTCCCTTGATCGGATTCTTGAAGGTTGATATCACTTGGTCTTGATCTCTCCAAAAATCTCCTTACTTCTCCCTACTCTAGAGAGTGAGACTTGAAATTAATGAAAAGGGCTATTTAAATGCCCTAAAACTTGCCCAACAATTTGTCAAAAAATCCCTCGAATTTCCAAAAAAATAGAAAACGGCCCATCAGTCACAAAAAACCACACACGCTCATCGCCTTCAGCGGCTGACACGCGATGCCCAAGTGCACAGGCCAGCCACATACGCACCAATTTGAGCCACGCGCGGGGCTCGGTCATTTCTCTCTTTTTGTGGCCTAAGTCCTTTCATATTTGTGCTCAGGTCCCTCAACTTTGATTGAATAAATTTACTTTTCTTCCAAATATACCCTCATAAGTTGCATTCAAGTTCCTTAAACTTTTAGCACTTTACACTTTGATCCTCAACCTCATGTATTTGTACACTTTTAGTCATTTTTCTCCTTCGTTTGCATTGTTCTCCTTCAATTGGGTGTTTTTATCTTCAAAGACAAAAATTACATAATTACGAGTCGAAATCCACCCCTTTCATCAATAATAAACTTGTTTATGCCTCCAATAAATATATAAAAACACACTTATCAGTCTTTCTTGTTTTCTTCAAGCATTACTTCAATTTCAATTGCTGGGTTATTTCTTGGCAATTTTTCAATGGTATTGATTTCTATGGATACAAGATGTAATGTGGCAATTTTTTTTTATTTTTTTTTAATACCTAGAAATTACAGAGCATCTTAGAGCTCGGCCAACTCATAATTGCACCAAAGAATCAACAATCCAACGAGATCAAACTAGCGTCAAGATAATCCGTCTAATAAACTCCGTCAAAGATCAAACCTTACACTAATCATTTTAACTAGGAGAGTGGCCAGGTCCGACCTAGCCCACATGGTTTACACAATTGATCAGCTAGGCAATATAGAACTAATTAAAGTATAGCAAGACACGTTGCATCGTCTAGGACACATATTTCGTAATTTAAAATGACGGAATGCATTTCGTTTCCTGTTTCTATTTTTGTGTAGGGATGGCAAAAAAACCCGACAAACCCGATCTCCGCGGGGCCCTGCCCCGCCCCGAACGGGGCGGGGATCCCCGCTTAAATGGGTATTCGGGGCGGGGACGGGGTGGGGAATTTCTCCCGGGGCGGGGACGGGTAACGGGCCCCCCGCCCCGCCCCCGCCCCATTTAATTTTTTT
>CAIGRP010078586.1:0-18731 GCA_903798385.1 Fraxinus cuspidata
AAAACACACAGTTTATACTTGTATAATCAAGATAATCAATAAAATTGGAATCACGGACCTTATCTCGTGTTTCGGACCTGAAATACCTACCATGCCTGTTCCATATACTCACTAGGGCTAAGATTAAGAATTCCCAAGTAGAAGTAGTTAATCACAGTAATCAATCAAGAGTAAATAAACATGCAATTGAGATATCATATATAGGATAACACAGATTTTTTCAAAAAACATGTTCACACAGAACAAAATATTAACACCAAGTTAATCAATAGGTTAACACATATGTAACAAATGCATAAATGACCCCAACGAAAAGATCTCACCACACTTATCCCATCCCATTGCGTGTTGTTCACACCTCGAGAAATTTTCAAGAAGAAGTGTACATGACACAACCCGAGAGTTTTGAATCCAAACATACTAATAAGGTACGCAAACTTAACCGATCCATATATGGATTGAAGCAAGCCTCTAGGAATTAGAATCTTTGCGTTGACTAGAAAATAAAAAAGTTTGATTTTATTAAAAATAAAGATGAACTGTGTGTTTATAAGAAGGTAAGTGAGAGTACTATCATTTTCTTAATATTATGTGTAGATGACATAATCGAAAATGACATCCTATACTTCAATCGGTGAAATAATGATTGTTAAAGTATTTGTCCATGAAAGATATGAGAGGAGTAGCTTGATTTATAGAGATAGATCCAAGAAGATTGATCGATTTATCCCGAGTTACATAGACAAAAAAGATTTTATGTAGAGAAAATGAACTAAGAGTTCATGGATATGCAGTTGCTAACTCCTTTTCAGACTAGGATGATAACATTTCTCAATCTAGATATATATTTACTATTAATAATAGAGCGATTAATTGAAAAGGATCCAAAGAGAAAATAACCATTGATTCAGCAATAGAAGCCTAATATATCATTGTTTCAGAAGTAGCAAATGTTGTAGTCTAGATCAAAAAGTTCATTAATAAACTTGGAGTAGTTCATATTGTTGATCACATACTTCTGTATTGTGATAATAATAGAACGATAACATAAGCGCAGGAACTAAGGTCCCATCAACTATCCAAACATGTATTAAGGTAGTATCATCTCATCAAAGACATAATATAAAGAATTGATGTAAAGATAGAATGAGTTTTCACATGCAATAATATTAAAGATTTACTGACAAAGAGTTATCGGAGCATAAATGTGATTATCATGTTGTCTCTTATGTTATTAGATACATAAGTGATTGTATCTAGTGTAAGTAAAATTTTGTAAGTGTCATGTCTTAAGTTCAATCGATTTTGGACATAAACATTTTTAATATGTTCAATGCATTTTATTTATGACAGATCTATTATTTAATTGAATAATTATTCTGAAAAATCAAATTAATAGAGTACGTAGATTCAAGTATTGGTACTTGTTAATCACAAAGAGTTGTGATTGTGAGATACAAATTACATATGATTGAATATTAAATTATCCGTAATTGTTAGTAATAACGAGATACAAATATCTTTATTACGAATAGACCAGCACGTGTGACAGCTTTTACTTATGAAGCAACTGATCTCATAGGGTAAAATATAGGGATATTTAAATGGACACATGGATGTTTTGTTAATAGAACAAAATATTAAAGACTCGATTCAGAGATTCGACACGGATATCTATCTAAGTGTTAATGGTTAATCTCTAACGTACGAAAGTGGAGTTGGTCAAATTTGAGGTCAGCATAGTAAATGAGGATAGTCACATTGTGGTGATGTTGGATGTTACTTTGCCAAGAGTCGCTAATATGGCATCGTTTGGATTTGCCAAGAAGCATATGAAAATTATGAATGATTAAGAGTTTATATACATTTTATACAATTATGTTGATGATGAAATCATTGGCCAAAATGAGTTCATAAGTCGAAAATAGTTTCGATTATTGTTGACTTAAGAGAGATATGAAAGATATAATCGATAATCGAAATTGATACGCTTCCACATCTCACCATTGATTGGATCACATTGACAAATGAATTACAATTTTATTGTAAATGAACAAATTTAGTTTTGTCACACCACATGATGTTTTTCGTTATATATATTGTCCTGATATATTGGTAGATGTCAATATGAGACAGAATGTAAATTATCAATTTGGGTGAAATAATGATAAATTAAATGAATTTTTAATTTATATTAATTTGATTACGTTAAAATAATATTCACGTCGTCCAACATCGTGATTGAGAACTTAATGAGGAAAAATTAGAAAAATGATATTATGAATTAATTAATTGATAAATGTTGGACATTTGTGGAATTAACTAATTGGATTGTTTATTAATGGGCTTAGGTTAATTAATTCAAGTATATTAAGAAACAATCAAATTAATTAATTCTACAAATGTCCCACATTACCAATTAATTAATTTTAAACATCATTCTTCTAGTTCTCCCTTTTGTGAGTGACCTATTAGGTTCCCAATCATGATGTCGGACTACTTAAACTATTATTTTATTGATTTGATCTAAATAAGATAAGTTGAAACCCACCTTTTAATTTATCATCAATTCATATTCGTCGTTCTTGATTGGTATCTAGCTATGTGTTAGCATAATATATGTTGCAAGAAATGTCATTGGTGTGACAAAATCAAATTTGTTTGTTTATCGTGAAATTATAATCTCTTCGTTAATATGATCTAATTATTTACTAGATATGAAGATATGTCAATCTTGATTAATCGATCGTACATTTCGTCCTACACTTAAGTCAATAATGGTCGAAATTTTTTTTCACTTCCGTACTTATCTTGGCTAAGAATTTCGATATCAACTTAAGCAAATAAGACGCAGATTATAATATCTTACTAGCGAAGAGTGGAGAATCACTTGTTGATCATTCACAACTTTTATATAATTCTTGACATATTCGAGCGATGTCGTCTAAGTGAGTTTTGGCAAAGAAACATCTAACATTACTAAAGTATGGCTGTCTTTGTATAAGGCAATATGATGATCATAAGTTGAATGACCAAATTCACTTTTAAACATTAAAGATTAAGTACTGACACTCAAATAGTTATCCATATGGATCTCTATTGTCAGTCTCCAATGTTTTGTTCTCTTAACAAAACATCCACGCATCCATTTAAATGTCCCTACATTTTACCTTGTGAAATCAACTACTCACTTCATAAGTGGGAAATGTTACATGTGCTAGTCTATCCGGAATGATGATATTCATATCTCATTATTATTTACGACCATATATAATTTAATATTCAGTCATATGTAATTTATATCTCACAATCACAATTTCTTGTGATTAGCTGATTAGCAAGTTATTAAAACTTGAATTTGTTAATTTAATTTATCAGAACAATAGTTCAACTAAATAACAAATCTTCCATAAATAAAAATGCATCAATCATATTAAAAGTCTTTACATCCAAATGGATTGGATCTAGGACAAAACACTTGCATGGCAAGAAATCTTTGAGGCATGCTTGATTCATATGTGCTTGCTTAGGTTACATCCGTTCGTATTTATTAACATTTCCTTTGATTACATTTTGACCGAATAATATAATCCTTTGTTTTTGTAGGAGTGGGTCTGCAATGTTTTAGTCACAAATCAATATTATTCTGAGGTGGTTGGGGTTGGTTGGTTTCAGCTCAATGTAATTTTCTGAAATTGTTGATGGAGAATATGGTCAAATTTGGTGCACTTCAATTGAAGTGAAGACTCCTTAGCGCTTAACAATTTATTTTTGAATATTTAACATTCTAATTTTGATTTTTTTTCCTGTCAATGTATTTTAAAAGAATAAATTATTCAATTACTTAGGAGGCCCAAGAATAAAAATGATTTTCCATTACAATGAATTTTTCACGAAGATTGCTTGGAATTATTTATAGCTGTCATATATGAATTTTACCTATATTCGTTTTTGATTATATTAAAATCACCCTCAATATGTAGCATTTACTTATTCTTGTATATTTACAATTTATCAATCGGAATACTTAATTAGCCTAAATAGTTTCTGGTATCTATCTTCATGTCATTTTTTCTTTATGATGAGAAACTTGTCTCTTTGATTTCTCTGTGTAAAATGTGCTTGCATACTTATGACTGACTTCCAAGCAGTAAAACTTACTTGAAAACACCCAAATGAGGTTGGATCATTTGTCTTTTAATTGGATGCTTTCCACACCATCTTCTACCCTCATATTGGTCAGAAACAGGATCACCAAGGAAAGAGTTTGTTATTCATAATCCAAGAACCCAATCTGAGATGTTATACTTCCAAAAACAAGCCATCACCCTCATGTAATTTATCTCTCTTTTGTATAATTTGAATTGCATTGTTCTATGTCTGATTTTGTAATAGAGTGGGTGTTTATATAAGTTAGATGCGGGGGGAGTTATGGTTTCAAATTTGAAAACCTCAACTTCCTCAACTTCTTCCTCCAAACTATTTTCATACAATCCGGGTCTGGTCAGCTCGCATGAACGAATCATTTTCTTCTAACATTTCTCATTTGCACATGATGGGTTTGACCTGATCTTAATACAATATTAATTATATATATCTCAACACTTCCAAGTTCACACAGGTAAATCAATTGTGTCATCAATGGGTTCATTTAACAGCATACAACACTATACATTTGTTAGAGATATATAGCAACTATACTGGATGAAATATATTTCTTGCTATACCTCAGGCATATTTTATAACACCAGTTCGAGTATATCAGACTCTTCAATAAAGCAAAGAACATACTTAACTTTTTCATTTATATTGTATTCACATTTGTGTCACAAAACTCAAATAGTTAACACAGTCGTTCAATCAGTGAACATAAGCATAGGTATTAGATAAAATAGTTTTCATTTCCTACTTGAATCCCTTCATTTAAAGTCAGCTGCTTTTCTAGACATGTCCCATCATACCGAATCAACCATAGTTATTGGAAATATGCTAAAGTATCAAAACTGANATTTCCTACTTGAATCCCTTCATTTAAAGTCAGCTGCTTTTCTAGACATGTCCCATCATACCGAATCAACCATAGTTATTGGAAATATGCTAAAGTATCAAAACTGAAATAAAATTTTGAGAAATAGCCAAAAGTCATAAGGGTATATAAGTGAGGTCATATATGCCTCAAAGACTCACACAATGAAGAAGTAATGATTATTTCTTTCATTCTCATTGGTGATTAAAACACACATGGTATGAAGCACGTTTTACAATGATTTCTCACTTTCTTAGGACATATGGCTAATCTTAAAAATTAAATACATCATATAGATCATAGTTCACATATTCCTCGATATCTAACATGAGTTCTCCTTATCTATTCCTTTAGGTAATCCCAATCGAAAACTTGATCTAGCTATTAAACAGGTCTAATGGATGGCAAAATCCATTTTGATTACTTATTATAATCTCATCTTGATACCTCATTAAGGTGACTAGATTAGGTACACAACATGATCACTATGTCTCATCTCAACACACCCCAAAGTGTCAGAGGCAATTATTCGTGTGAGTGAACCAATCTCAACCTATTTGACATATTTTATGTGTGCATATTATATAGTAATCTAAAAATTATAACAAAAATTACTCTTAACATATGAACTTAAAATATTGTACATTAATGTACTTATATGAAAAGTTTTCATATTACATAATTCAAATTCTACGTAATCCCAGAGATTTAACATTAGTCATAAAAACATCTCTAGGGATATGCTTCGTAAATGAATCAACTAGCATTTGATGCGTAGAAATATAGTGCAAACTCACTTCCTTTTTTCATAAGAAGTCTCTACAAAATTATATTTTGTATCTATGTGTTTGGTTCGCCGTAATACTTAGGATCCTTTGTTTATGCAATAGCTGCATGACTATCACAGTAAATCAAAATAGGCCATATTACCATCAATGACGCTTAGATGCTTTAAAAATCTCTTTAACCTAACAAATTTCTATACAGCTAAAGCATATGCTATGAATTCTGCTTCCATTGTGGACAAGGAAATGCAGTCTATTTTTTGCTATTCCAAGAGATGACACCATTATTAAGCAAGAATGCATATCCCAATGTTGATTTACGCTCATCTAAGTCTCTATCCCAATCAACATCTGTGTATCATTTTAAGCACAAACCATTCACTTCATAGCACAAGGAATAATTAGCAGTTCCCTTCAAGTAAGTCAATATCCTCTTAACAGCTTTCCAATGATCACTTCCGGGATGATTCTTGCTAATTTGACCAACGACATCATAAATGTTGGGACAAGTACACATATGAAGACTTAGAGTTTCACCTTTCGTACACGAGTGTCAATAGGGTTGCAATTCTTCATTTTGAAACGTTCAAAATTCTTCTTTATATATGGTTCTTGTGCAGAGCAAGAAGCCTCTTCGAATGATCTCTATGGATTTTAACACCTAATATGTAATCTGCTTTACCCATATCCTTCATTTCGAAATTTGAGGACAACCGTTTTTAATAAATAATAGAGTTCATCTTCATCCAATACAAAGAATCTAGCTAAAAATATTTCTAATGATTAAACAAAAAGAAGAATGAAAAAAAATTACTGAAAATTTATAAATACAATAAATAGGTGTCATGGTATAATTCTTGTTCTCGATTATCCACCCGTACTTTAATTTTTTAAATTCTAGATGTTTCTTAATTCAATCTACGTGCTAGATTTGTTTTCCTCTCCAACTTATGGTGAATTTGCCCTCGTTCTTGAATGATTTTATAATATGAAAGTGATTTAAGAGGTGAGAGAGATCCTCAATGTCTTCTAGTTATAGGAGATGAAATTAGGTTAAGAAATACGTTCAATTTGAGTTCCAAAAGAGATTCAATTATGAAAGGAAATTATCGATTCATAGTAAAAAATAGCTCGCTCACCTACGTAGGTGTTCTTTTTCCCTCACGCATTGTAGTTGAATTGCTCTCAGGGCGATTTTTTAACAAGCTGGTGTACCCACGCCAGCTATAGTGTTGCGCGCACAGTTGTTGGATTTTATCTTTGAACATCTGTCAGTATTTATATTATAACTTTCTCCCCCAATGTCCGATTACAATGATTCTTAGTGCGTTGGAGAACTAACTCGAAGGGATATAAGTACTTTAGAAATAGAATTTCTCCAATTTAAATGTGTACTATCCAAAAAATAGGTCTCAATTTGAGGCAAAAAAAATAAATAAATAAGTCGTAGCATAACTTTTTCGACTGAACATTGATTTGTGAAATTTTTTTGACTATATTTCACTCATTTGACCTCCTATTACATGCAATTAATCATATGTGAGCTTCAACTATTTTTTATGGTTGGAATTAACTATTGGAATCACTTTGGTCCCTAATCTTTGGACTTCTTTCGCTTTTGCCTGTTTTTTTTTTTCATTTTCTTCCATGCCTCGCGTTTTACCTAAATAACAAAATTAAAAAATAATTAAGCTCTAGTTCATTAAAATTAACAATAATTGCTCTCATATAATAACGAAATAAGTGTAAAAAATGGACTTATCAAATATCTCCAAACTTGATTAATTGTTTGTCCTCAAACAAAATAGAACTTGATTTAATCACAAAAGTTTTAAACAAACATGGTTAAATAACCAGCTTTTGATCTCAAGATTAGAATTTTTGTATTAAAATTATGAACTGCTTCAAAATCACATTACTAAAATTAATTTTTACTTATCCAATGTAAAAATGATGTGTGTGAGCGAGAATTCATGTCAAGCATCATAATTTCATAAAGTGATTCATATCTTGACTCTTAATGGTTAGATATTTCCTTTCTTCACTTGTAAGATGCATTCTCACAAACTTTATTCTTTTTACTCTTTTTTAAAGTGTAATCTAAGGTTGAATTTCGATATAATACTTATTCTCACCCTCTCTATTTTGGTTAGATTTTACTAATTGCAGCTTAACATATATTGATGATTCTCCTTATTTTTTTATTGCTTCAACCTCCTAGAATCAACTAAGCTAATAACCCTATATAGTACGTAAATTTTGTTTTTTTATACACGTGTTTTTCTTCTTCTTATGATTGGACTTATCTCCTTTAAACTATCTGAATGACTCGTGTAGCTAACTTTTAGTTGATGACTTCCAAGTCAGACGACTATAGGGAACCAAGTTTTAGATACTCTTGAAAACTTAATTCCTTAAATCATAAAGGCTACAAAAAGAAGTTTCACAATGACACAATTTTTTTTCTACGCAATGACTGGTGCAATGCCACTTATTAAGCACTCATTCCCAAATCCGACCCCTAATTTAAGATTTTCACCTAATTTTCATCTTACTGGCCTTAGATAATTCACACAAAATTTTACACACATGAAATTTACATATATCTCAATGTCTCTCTACAATAGTTCAACCACCTCAAAATATGCTAAATTTGTTTAACGATGTACAATTTAGTGATGATTTGGGTTTAACATCTAAAATCCACTATTTTTTTCAGCATATTCAATTTTTTTGAATCAAATAATTCATTCATGATGTAAAACATAAATCTTGTGCGAAAAAATATTAAGCTTCACATGAATAAGTATAAATCAACTCCAATATACAACTTTTTTAGAATGTTCCAAATTTATGCATCATAGTAGGCAAGATTATTTAACCCAACAAGCATACAAAAACAACGATAAAGCTGAAAATAAATATTTATTTTTTCAAATTTTTAGATTTTTTTTTTCCAATTTTCTCTATTTTTTTTACACGTGGACAAAGCTTTTGATGCCTTGCTTATTTTGCTTTTTTTTTTCTTTTTTTAACTTTGATCTACTTTTCGCTGATTCTGCAACTCTTTAGCTTCTCTCTTTTAATGTGTTATGACTTGCCTATTGTATCTGAGTCCAAATAAACTATGTAGATTTCTTTCTCCTTCACGGGCTTAATTACAAATTCAATTGTTAGGTAATCGAAAAAGTCGAAAGAATGTGTGTTAATTTAATCTTCATTGATTGCCACTTCTACACTTGGTTCCTTTGTAATTAATATGTCGTCCTCTTCATGGTCTTATTCAATTATTGATATCTTCTTGAGTTGAATGGTCAGCCACAATCTAAATTCACTAGCAATGGCAATTATTTCCTTTATACTTTTTCAAGTGAACCCACCTTTTGAAATTCGCTCCTAAAAATATGGCATCTCCCATATGCATTTTACCTTCATCCAACTTGGCAAGTTTATTATAATATTTTGCAAGTACATCTTCGTTCAACATGGAAGGACCAATTCCCACAAGCATCCCTGTAGATACATACTCATTCACAGGCATGCAACTTTCATTAGATTTGTCAATTGCTTATTTTCGACATCTTAAAAATTGTTGAAATCGTAGAAGCTTGAACATCTGGGGGTTAGTGCATGTATACAAGTAGTACACAACATAATACAACCCATAACAAAATTCACAATATATATCTTCCACAAGTACATCGTCCTCATCCATGTTAGGATTACTAATTACAACAGGCTTACTCTTTTACTATCATTAGAATCATACATGTATTATTGAATAGAACTGGAATAATACCAAACACAATAGAGATAAGAGTGGCTAGAAAAAATTAACAAAACAAAACAATAATAATAAAAAAATTGAAACATGTATAGACTAATAAACTCAAATTAAATATTTAATTCCCCTACAACGCGCTAAAAATTTGTTCGGTAAAATCCCGCAAGTTTATGGGATCGTTGACAATTATTATTTTTAATAAGATAGAGTATCATCCCATAGATAATAAATTTCAATTAAAATTTATTAGTTTTGTATGAAGTTTGAATTATGTAAACAAAATAGATTCGTAATTGATTATCCTAAAGTAAGCTATGAATGATGTAAAAGATTGGCTTTTAAATTATGGATGATTGTATTGGATTTCGAATTCGTCTATTGCTATCTGTCTAAGTATGTATTGAATAATCCATGATCCTCATCCTCTAGTGACTTAATCCAAATGTTTGAAAGATCGAGTCCTCTAGCTAGTACAATCCCATCAAGAATAGCCTTAAGCTCTACCTCTAATATCATGCACGGTCCATAAGAAGCTGAAATAACCCTGATACAGTGTCATGCGTGATCCTAATGATGCCTTCCCTGCTCGTAATACCATCATTGACGCATCTATCAGTATTAATCTTGATAGATCCAATTGATGGAGTGCACCACCAAACCAAAACAGGAGGATATGGGAATGGAGAATCAAAGAAATACCAAAGATTGGTACAAGTATCAGATCTCTTCTCCAATGTACAACTTGAAATAGTCCTCTCCTATGAAGAAAATAGATCATGCGATAGACCATTCATATGATATGTTTGGTATGCTTCGCATCATTCCTCTCGATCCATAGAAACTAAAATACCAGTAGAGGAATAATAGCACGAACTCCATCTCTCTCCTGAACTCATAGGTATCTGAAAAATGTTCCCAAAATGTTTCCATGCTTGGTTAGAGATGTTACTACAAATGAAAATATGACTGATAGACTCGATCTCGGAACAACATTGGCAGCGAGAAGCCAATTGACATCCAATCTTCATCTGAATAACCATATCTACTGGAATGAGGTTCTGCCATAGTCTCTAGTAGAAAAATAAGATAGTAATGGGAAACTGGAGCTCCACAGTAATCTATATGAATCCTGAAATTAGCGTACGAACATATGATCTACCATGCAGACTTGGTAGCGAAGCTACCATTCGATATATTCCTTCAAACAATGTGATCTGGGCATTGCACATAAATGTATAGCCCCTATTTGCTTCGCCATAAAAGGAGGGAGAACTTGTAATAAACATCCAGTATCCCACCTAGTATTATCAAAAAAATTCCATACCCTCGCAGATGTGCGTTGTCGGTGTCGGAATAAAGAACCCACGTGGTGTCGTCTATTTAACAATCATGCCAGAAAATATTTGACCTCCTCCAAAATGCCATGCAATGTGTGCTCTATTCGGGCTCAACTAATTTCAACCTTTTCCAGGTAGAAGAATGTGAGTATGGAACTGATAAAGTAAATGATGTGTCCCTATACGATACCCGCCCAGTAAAAATTGGGCCCAAAGTGATCTTTGAAAATGGAACAACCACCAGAACTTCATAGAAAAGGTGTCCACCACATCCTGTAATCTCCTAAACCCTAGCTTAACATGTTTCTAATGATAAAAATCAAGAGAATGGAAAATCATCACCCATGATTTATAAATACAAGAAAGAGATGTCGCGATCTAGTTTTTGTTCTTGATTATCCACCCCGACCTTTGATTCTTTAAGTTCTTGATGTTTCTTCATTCAGTCTATGTGCTAGAATTATTTTTCTCTCCAACTTATGGTGCATTTGTTCCTCATTCTTGAATGATTTTATGGTATGGAAGCGATTTAAGAGAGAGAGAGAGAGAGATCCTCAATGTTTAGCCCATATCTTCTACTTAGAGGAGATGAAATTTGGCTAAGAAAGATGTTCAATTTGAATTTCAAAAGAGATTCAATCGCGCAAGGAAACTGCTAATTTATTTGTCAGAAATAGCCCGCGCACCTGTGTTGGTGCACTTGTCGTGCCTGCTCAGTGTAGTTGGATTGCTTTCGGGTGATTTTTCAACAAGCATGCGTGCCCATGCTAGCTAAAATGTCGCACCCCCACCGACTATAGTGTTTGCGAATGCATTTTGTAGGATTTTGTCATTGAAGAGCTATCAATATTTTTTATCATAATTTTCTCTCCCAATGTCCGATTGAGGTGATTCAAATGTGTTGGAAAGATAAATCAAAGGGATAAAATTATTCTAGAACTAGAAATAGAGTTTCTCTAACTCAAACTTTTACTATCCAAAAAATAGGTCCTAATTTGAGGCAAAATATTTAGAGTATAACGTTTTTTGACTGAAAATTGATTTGTGAAAAATCTTTGAATATACTGCACTCATTTGACCTCCAATTACATCCAATTGATTTTATGTGAGCTTTAATAATTGTTTTATGGTTTGAACCAATAATTGGATAATTGTATCTTGGTTCTTGAATTTTGAGTTTCTTTCGTTTTCTCCCCTTTTCATTCATTTTCCAATTCCATCCAATTGCCTCGTGTTTTACCTAATAAACAAAATTAAAAGATAATTAAGAACCAATTCATTCAAATTAACAATAATTGCTCTCATTTAATAACAAATAAGTGTATAACATACATTTATCAAAGATCCTCAAATTTGAACAATTGTTTATCCTACAACAAAATAGAACCTGAATTAATCATAAATTTTTTAAACAAAAATGGTT
Source organism: Fraxinus cuspidata (assembly GCA_903798385.1). Lineage (NCBI taxonomy): Eukaryota > Viridiplantae > Streptophyta > Magnoliopsida > Lamiales > Oleaceae > Fraxinus > Fraxinus cuspidata. Next base: position 12,356 of record CAIGRP010078586.1, read on the forward strand.
AAATAATCCGCTTTTGACCTCATGATATAATTTTTGTATTAAAATTATGAAATGTTTTAAAATCACAATACTAAAATTCTTTTTTACCTATCCATACAAAATCGACGTGTGTGTACAGAAATTCATGTCAAGCATCATAATTTCATATCGTGACCCTCAATGGTCAGATATTTCATTTTTTCACTCGTAAGATGCACTCTTCCAAACTTTATTATTTTCACTCTTTTCTAAGGTGTAATCTAAGGCTGAATTTCGAAATAATACTCATTATCACCCTATCTAGTTTGGATAGATTTTACTAGTTACAGCTCAACATATCAACAAATGAGGATTTTCTTTATTTTTTATTGCTTCAACCTCCAATAATCAACTAAGCTAATAACCCATTGCCAAAGGTCTAATTCTAGAAAATAAGTGATTGGGGCTTAAGAAAGGTAAGTATTACGTATTTTGTTTATGAACTCTTTCTTATTATTATTATTATTATTATTATTATTATTATTATTATTATTATTATTATTATTATTATTATTATTATTATGTTCAGACTTATCTCGATTCTAAATAACCCTGATGAGTATGCTTCTCTCATCATATTAATGCTACTTAATCTTGATATTTCATTTGATTCTTAGAGTTTTAGAATGTTTTGATTTGCGTTTTCGTATTTTTTATAGGTCATGTGAGTTTGAGTACATGATGCAAAATTTGAAGAAAAGAGTAATGATGGCATGAATTAAGAAGAGTCTAATATTGATTTGGTGAAACTTGATGATTGGAGGCTAAATTTAAAGAAAGAAATGAATAACTACAAAAATGATGAAATTTAAAGTTTGAGGACTCAATTGTAAATTTTCAATAGTTGATACCACAATATGAGAATTACGATTGCTAGGAGTCAATTGAATACAATTAGAAGTAAAAAATGAGTGAATATGATCAAATATTTTCACAAATCAATTTTTTTCCATATAAGTATGTTCCAGACTTTTAGCTGGAGATTGAAACCCATTTTTTATATACTAAACATTTGAATTGGAAAAACTCTGAAACTTGTAACCCTTTGAGTCATTTTTCCAATGTACCTTGAATCACCTCAATTCGATATCAGAAGAGAAAAGTTTGATAAAAATACTAAGGTTGTGCAGTGCAAATGAAGCTGGGTTGAACGCCTAGGGGCTATCCCTCAGCACCTAGGCACCACACTGTTGAATTCTTTTTCTTGAAAATGGGTGCTTTGGCACCATGTCCAAGTGCCCCAAATCGCAGATTAGGCACCTGTCGCTGTTTCTGCTAGGGTTTGAATTCTAATTCATCTTTTGAAAGCCCAATTCCATTCTAACTCATCGAAGGACTTCAAAAAGGCATAAATAACAGCCTAGATGCCGCTTTTTAAAGAGAATTCAATAAGGCAAAAGCAAGATATAAAGAAAAAAGATTGAAGGAAACCACACGAAGAAGATCAATTTAACTCCAAAATAGTTTTATCTTTTTCTTCTCTACATGTTTTTGATTATGAATTTGATAGTTTCTCTTTTTTCCATCATGAACTAATTCTTCTATCTAAGGTATGTTGTAATCTACGCTTGAGACTATGTTTTGACAATTTTTAGTTATTTCTTTGAAGTTTTCCATTAAAGTTTATTTGTGTTGTTTATTTTTAATGCTTTCAATTAACTGGTTATTGATTGAATGGTTTGATTCTTTAAGTTTCAGCACTTGAGAGAGGGAACTTTAAATGCGAACATAGAATAACACAACCTAGATTTATAGGTTTGAGAAAAAAGTATAAACCTTTTGAAGCAATTCCACATAAGAACCATAAAACTTGATAATTCTTAGATTTTTAATTCGGAATAGAGATATTTGAACTGAGTTATAAAAATAACTTTTACTATTTACTCGTGAGAAGGAGTATAATTATATTAGGGTTCTTGCTTATAAACTTTGAAAAATCAAATTGGAAATAATTAGAGAATTGAGAAACATTATCGATAATTAGATGAAATAAAAACCCTAAGGTCTCTTATATGGATTAATCCTTAAAACTTGCATTATCTTTTAAGTTATTCAAACATTCATGATAGATTTAGGCAAAAACATTGATCTATGCAATTCAATTGTCTAGATAGATAAACGTTATTTTAAGTACTTAGAAAGAATTTAAATTTAAATTCTAGTGGGTTCGACATCCTAACTTCACAGTTATATTACAAAACTTAACAATTGTGTGCTTGCGATATAGACAACTTATAACAGTCACTTATAGTGAGCTTTTAGTTGATGACTTCCAAGTTAGATGACTATAGGGTACCAGGTTTTTTAGATATCCATGTAGGTTTAATCACTCGAGTCATAAATATTACGAAGAAAAGTTTCTCAATGAGATAATTCTGTTATGAAATGATTAATGCAATGTCTCTTATTAAACACTCATTCCCGAAAATCGACCATTAACTATAAGATTTTCACCTAATTTTCATCTTATTGGCATTAGATAGTCCCCAAAAAATCTAACAGACATGAAATCCACATCTATCTCAATATTTCCATACAACAGTTCAACCATCCCAAACTACCCTAAAGTTAGTTTAAGGATGTATAATTTAGTTATTTGGTTTAGCATCTCAGGTCCACTATTTTTTTCAACCTATTCAAACTTTTTGAATCACATCAATCATTCATAACGCAAAAATAAATATTGTGCGCAAAAATATTAAGTTTCACATGAATAAGCTTAAATCAACCACGGTATGCATATTACAATTTATAGTTTACACACATAGTTTCAAATATATGTATATGCAAGATTATATAACCCACGAAGCACACAAAAGCAATAATAAAGCTGAAATAATTATACATTTTTGTTTCAAATTTTCAGATTTTTTTTTTTTGCACATGAACAAAGCACACAAAATAGTAAAAACAAATTAAAACTCGATGTTTTCCACCCCCAAACTTATAACCGACATTGCCCTAATGTCTAAAATTATAACAAACTATAGATAAAAATTAAGGGTAAAGAAAGTAACTAAGTATTCTCCTAGTTTAAATCTATAGGCGGTAGATGGATTGACATGAAAGTACCATATCACTTGCTATGTCTTTCCCATTATCTAGTGTGTTTAGGTGTCATTCCTTCAAAATAAAAAAAAAATCAATCATAATATGGAACAATTTATAATAAGACCCTAAAGGGAAATATGTGGATGAAGATACCCTATACTAATTAAAACCAATAAAAATTACTAATTCTATATTCTAGAAATAAAATAAATAAAAGATAAAAAATTAGGCTATCTCCCAATAACTACTTGTTTATAGTCATTAGCCTGACTTTGGCAATTTGTATAATGGAATTCAAGAAAAAGCTATTGATGCCTTGATTTTTTTTTTATTCACTTTTCGTCGATTTCGCAAATCGTTACCTTGCATATTCTATCCGATTCAAAATCAACTATGTATACTTCTTTCTCCTCAACTGGCTTAATTACAAAGTCAATTGTTGGGCAATTGATAAAGTCAAAAGAATGTGTGTTAATTTCATTTTCATTGATTGCCATTTCTTCACTTGTTTCCTTTGTAATTAATATGTCATCCTCTTTATGGTCTTCTTCAATAATTGATATCTCCTCGACTTGAATGGTCTGTTCATGGTCTAAATTCATGAGCAATAGTGATTCGTCTCTTTCTACTTTTTAAGTGGATTATATCCCCATCTTTGAAATTTGTTTCAGCATATGACATATCCCACACGCATTTTGCATTCATCCAACTTGACAAGTTCATTATAATATTTTGCACTTATCTCCTTGTTCAACATGGAAGGACCAATCCCCACAAGTATGTCTGTAGGTACATACTCATCTACATACATGTAGCTTTCATTAGATTTGTCAATTGTTCGTGTTCAACATATTAAATATTGTTGAAATTGTAGAAGCATGAATCTTAGGAAGATAGTGCACATATACAAGCAGTACCTTGCATACTACAAACCATAACAAAATTCATAATATATATCTTCCACAAACATATCATCCTCATCCATGTCAAGATTACTTATTTTAAAATTTTTATTCTTTTGCCAGCATCAGAATCATGCATGTCCCATAAGCGTACGAAATCATTGACAAGCAATAATCTTGATGAGATAAAGTATGGTCCCAAAGTTAATAAATTTCAATTCAAGTCAACTAATTTTTTATGGAATTCGAATTATGTAAACAAAAGAGTTTTGTGATTGTGATTATCCTGAATTAAGCTATAAATAATGTAAAAGATTGGTTTTTATATCAAATTATGGATGATTGTATTGGATTTCAAATCTGCTTATTGCTATCTATTTCAATTCTTGATTTGTAATACCATTCATGTATTCTTGGTAATTGATAAAACTAATGTATTTAACTTTATTTTCCAAGGAAATTTGCTATATATGATTTTTGAAACTTTTTGTTGAACCAAAACCCCTTACACCTTTTGTTATTAAATTTTAAAAAATCCTTTTTGATTAAAAATTTCCACTTCAAAATGTAATGTCATTTTGAAAAACAGAACAACCAAAAAATGCGCAGTGAGGTCATACAAAGTAATCCTAAGACCACATTATAACCATTCTAGATTCTCAGGGTTTCATGAGATTTGATATCTCAATATCAAGGAATGGTCAAACGGGTCAAGTCTAGGTGTTCTAATGGAATAATAAATGCAATAAGAATGTATGTTAACAAAAGAATTCAATTTTTCACACACTATTGTCTCACACAGTGACTAAATGGTAATCAAACACAGAAGCCATTATCAACTTGCAATTTAATTAAACACTTCAAATGGGGAAAAATAAATTATAGCATGAGCAATGGATACCTCACATGGTAACACCAATACTAATCTCACCCCACGCGATGACTCACTACTACTGGAATTTAAATGTGATAATACGATTAACCAAAGCAGATCAAGCCTGAGGGTTGTAAATATAGAGAGATGTGAATGTACCACTTTAGGACCACCACTATTCGCACTAAAGCCTTCAGCAATTGCAAAACCGAATCAAGAACATTAGAATCCCGAATGTGTAAAGGAAAAATTGTCTGAAACAATAATTTTATCCAAAACAGAATTTGAACACCACCACACGTGCCCAAGTCAGAGTTCAATCTACCTTCACCGACCTCACGCATCATCACTGACCTCATGCGCTGGTGATCTAGGAAGGCCTCAATTTCTCCAAACTCCTTCTGGTTTGGCCGAAATATGAGTTTACAAGTCCGATTTTTCACAAGTTTTAGCATGCATGATTGCAACCCTACTTCTGTACTTCTTGGAAACCAGTCTAAAAATGAATCACCTATAAATGAGGAAAAAGGATTTTATGAGTAAAGTGCCTAACTCTAATGTTATTGGTTTTGTTAGTACCTTATGGTCCGTGCTAGACTTGATTTGGTTTTCACTATGAGTATGTTAAGTAGGTACATGTCTAATCCTAGTCCCAAATATTAGGAAGCATTAAAGTGGTTTCTTAGGTACTTAGAAGTACTTTTGATGAGGGGTTAGTTTGTAAGTCTGTAGTGGATGGTGTGAAAATTAAAGGGTTCCTGGATGCTGACTATAGCAATGATAGAGATAATAAAAAGCCCACTTGTTCTTATGTGTTTACTTTGTGTGACTCTTGTGTAAGTTGGAAGTCTCAACTCCAACATATTGTTGCTCTATCTATTACTGAATTTGAGTATATTGTTGCCACAGAAGCTATTAAAGAAGTTTTTGGTTTAGAGGTATGATTAATAAACTGGGTGCTCTAAATGATAATGTGATAGTATACTTTGATAGTTATTGCCATCATTTGTGTAAGAACCCTTTGTTTCATGAACGTTCTAAATGTGTAGATGTTAGGCTACATTTTATTAGAGATGTAGTGTCTCAAAATTTGATAAAACTTGAGAAATTGCATTCTTATTATAACCCTACAGAGATAGGCACTAAGGTGCTTTCTCTGGTAAAGTTTAAAAGTTTCCTTACACTTTTAAACACCTGTAATGGTATGTGACATCTAAGTTTTGTTTGAAATCACATTGTATGACTATAAAACTCGTTTTTCTTTTTGCATGTGGAGCTTTGTTAGGTATTTTGATACAAAATAAATCTCGGCTCGATGATGAATATTCAGGACGAATATTAGATTCAATTAGTTACATTGAAAACTTATAAATAAATGGTCTTAAGTGCTATTAGGTTGAAAATCACACTTGTTAGCCCAAATTACAAAGAAGGACCAAGAACACTCAACGACCTCGACTTATTACTTGACCTATTATTTTTACATACATATAGGTGTGTGTCCTTAGTGATTTGATACAACATATGGCAT
>CAIGRP010078588.1:0-16553 GCA_903798385.1 Fraxinus cuspidata
CACCTTTAGCAGCCTTGGAAGGCGGATATTTGATGTGGCAATCCAGGTAAATTGATTCCCTAATTTTCCAGCAGACATCTATGGCTACCACTTTCTTGGTTAATTCATTACATCTTTGGATATTTTCTTGTTTCGTGAACTTATTCCTCAGGATTTTCTAGGATCCCCTTTTCTCTATCACTCATCTATAGATGGTCAGTGTTCTTTTGACTTTTTATGCAGGGGGAGGTTGTTTTGACAGACTTTGATATTGTAAAGGAAGCTAATGGCGTTAGGAAAGGTATTTACAGGGATTTTAATGTCCAAGTCAATGGAAGTACACTGGAGATCCATTTGTACTGGACAGGGAAGGGCACCACAGCCATCCCCGACAGAGGGGTATATGGACCCTTGATATCTGCAATAGCTGTGACACCAAGTAAGTGTACTGTGATTTTGTGTGGTCCACTGTCCTTTTCCGCCGCCTCATAATGAGACCTTCTCTCTTTCCATGCAGACTTTGATCCTGATACGGGGGGGCTATCTGCTGGAGCTATTGCTGGGATTGTAGTTTCTTCATGTGTGGTTGGGATTTCTATTGTAGCTGCACTTTGGATGAAAGGTTATCTTGGAAGAAAAGATGTTGAAGATAAAGGTGAAAAACCCAAAAACAATGTATTTGTTTTTGTATAGTTTGATGAACTATTAACATAATCATAACTCTTAAATGGGTAATAGATCGAGTTTCCTCCCAAAATTCTAAAACATTCTTCTCTTCTTCTGCCTCTTGTTCTTCTTTATTCTTCTGCTCTTCCCTACATCTCTCTGGATGTGCATCACTACTGTTGTTTCGGTGTTCATACTTTACAAACCTTGGTCACTGAACAATTTTATGTTATCTTCTCGAGACAGAACTTCGAGCCCTTGATCTACAGACAGGTCACTTTACTCTGAGACAAATCAAATCTGCTACAAATAACTTTGACCATGTTAACAAGATTGGAGAAGGAGGATTTGGCCCTGTGTACAAGGTAGTTACTAATTTTATTCCCCTTTCAGTTGTTGATAAGAATACATTCTATTTATTCCCTGAACGCGTGCAAAAAGAGGAGGATGAAGGCAAGAAGTATTTATCCATTTTAGCTGTATCTGATAATTAATCACCCCTAGTAACTATTCTAAAATCTAATAATTAATATCCATGTACCTAACCTGAAATTTATCTTGATTTTTAGGGTGTACTGTCAGATGGTACTATTATTGCCGTGAAGCAACTCTCCTCCAAGTCGAAGCAAGGAAACCGCGAATTTGTTAATGAAATAGGCATGATATCTGCTCTACAACACCCTAACCTTGTCAGGCTCTATGGGTGCTGTATAGAATCAAATCAGTTGCTTCTTATATACGAATATCTGGAAAATAATTCTCTTGCTCGAGCACTTTTTGGTAAATACTTTGCCAGCTTATCTACCTGTTAAAAGCATCGTTGATTTTTTCTTACCTTTCAATTTCCGTGTTCTTTCATTTAGGTCGGGAGGAACAACGGTTGAACCTTAACTGGTCTACTAGAAAGACAATATGTTTAGGAATAGCTAAAGGTCTGGCATATCTTCACGAGGAATCTCGGTTGAAAATCGTCCATAGAGACATAAAGGCTACAAATGTGCTTCTCGACAAGGATTTAAATGCTAAGATATCAGACTTTGGTTTGGCTAAGCTTGATGAAGAAGAAAACACCCACATCAGTACGAGAATTGCTGGAACAATGTGAGCTTTTTCCTCTCCAAATTCGATTATTAAATATAGTTCTGTGAAAAAGGTGGCAGCTGTATGTGGAATATCTATACATAACTGTTAAGGGATATAATCCCAATCGAATAAAGATGTAAACATAAACCAACTTATAAAGGATTGAGTTAATCCTCTTAATAAGATTGACCTTTTGAAATAGATCCACAATTTTTAATATGGTATCAGAGCCCATTAAACTCTAACGAGCAATTCAATCCGATTAAAACTCCAAAAATGAGCATACGGATTTCAAGATTGGTATGCTCAAACGAGTCGCCATCTTGCGGGGGCATGTTAAAGGATATAATCCCAATCGAATAAAGATGTAAAACATAAACCAACTTATAAAGGATTGGATTACTCCTCTTGATAAGGTTGACCTTTTAAGATGAATCCTCAATTCTTAGCAATAACATTTTACTTGGTTAACTATTATGTCAGTAGAAGTATAGATGTTAGGCTTCAGATCTTATGATAAATGCAGATAATTTTCACCTAGATTATTGAATATAGGCAAAAGTCTGCATATATGAAGTTGTTATCCTGGGTTTGGTGGTGATATAGGAAATATATATCTATTAGTATGTCCTTATCCTTCCTGGTTCAAAATAACAACCCAATCTTCCCCCAAACCAATCTTCATATACAGAAATAATAAGGGCTTGATATCTGTCATTGACAATTAAGTAGTCATTTAAGATTACATTGCAGCCCTAGTTCCTGTCGTGTTTGCATTATTACTGGCCGTATTTGCTCTTTCCAGATATAATACTCCTTCGACTTTGTCTTTTGCGCTTTTTCTACCCGACCCCGATACAGTTGTTCAACCTTTGCATACTTCGGTTGAATATGTTACCCTGATGTGAGTTTTGTGTATGATTGTGGACGCTTGTGAAGAGAATTGAAATACCTCTTCCACAATTACTAAGATTCTTTTTCTTTTACAGCAATTGTTACAATGGGACGATTTCAATCCAGCCCTTCATAACACTTTCTTACTATACCGTGAATGAATCAAATTTATTATTTGGTGTTTAGGTCAGGATTTTATGGGGATTACAGTTGTGAACGAAGATACATAATATAAGCCGCGCCAAATGTTAACTTGTAGTGCATTATCATGATAAACCATGAACTGTCAGCACTGACCGAATTGTGTGTATTGGATTTTATATTTGCAGAGGTTATATGGCTCCCGAATATGCGATGAGGGGTTATTTGACGGACAAAGCAGACGTCTACAGCTTTGGAGTAGTTGCTCTAGAAATTGTCAGCGGCAAAAGTAACACTAATTACAGACCAAAGGAGGAGTTCGTCTACCTTCTTGATTGGGTAATTTTACATGCAGATTTATGTTTAGTTCGTCGCTATTCATTTCACCATTTTCTGGATTCTAAACCTGTTTTATCTCTTACATTCGCTGAATGTGAAGGCTTATGTCCTACAAGAGCAAGGTAATCTTTTAGACCTCGTGGACCCTATTCTCGGTTCAAACTATTCTGATGAAGAGGCGATGCGGATGTTAAATTTGGCACTGTTGTGCACAAATCCATCTCCTTCACTTAGGCCGTCCATGTCTTCCGTGGTGAGCATGCTCGAAGGCAAAATCCCAGTCCAAGCACCAAAAATTATGCATCGTAGGCCAAGCGAGGAGATTAGATTTAAAGCGTTCGAGAAACTCTCACAAGACAGCCAAACACATGTATCAACATACTCACAGGATACTGAGGATAGTAAGGAGCAAAAGAGTGTATCGAGAGATGGACCATGGATTGATTCGTCGATCTCTTCTTTAAGTAAGGATGAAACTCGGGATCATTCTGCAGCAAGTAGGCTTCTTCCTGATCTTTATGACGTAAATTTAGATTGACTGATGAATGGGATAATTCGAAATTTACTGATCTGATTCTCGTACAAATGTTTTCTTGGAATTTCCGAATTATAAGTTAAAGGAAAAACTTGTGATTATTGAAGTGTGGACGGTCCAGTTTCTTTCGTTTTTATTTTGGAAATTATTCCAACATTTTATCACAAAATTCAAAATTTATTGGTGCATGACATAGGGGTTGGTTGATGGTCATCGGGTAAATGTTCTCAAATCCCCCAGTGTGAGAAAAGGGATACTAACGACCCACCATGACCACTACTGGTCGAGCAGGAATTCGGGAGGATGACTAAACTACGGAGAACAACATTTCTCATCTGCGAATTAAGGGACCGAAAAAGATGCTCGAGTTTGCAAACACCGTGGTATAGCAGGGATTGGCTCACGTTTTAGGTGTTCACTAATCAAGAAATATCAAAATTAGCCTTCTTCTCCAGTTGACGTAACGGACAATTCCTCAGCTCTCCCTTTTGGAATAGCTGCAATCACGAGCGATTGAATAAGTGGAGTCCCAAAATCACATGTAGGATAAGCAAATCGATTGTGAGTCTTTTTGTGACAATCATTAACTAGCGAAAACAGGGTATGCATTTCATGGCGGTGTTTGATTTTCATGGAACGACCTTACTCGTGGCATTCTTGAGTTTAATTTTGAATGGAAAAAAATATTTAGTTCAAGTCCACGATGGTCCAGTGAAAAAGAACATAAGAAGAATTTGATTACTTCATGCAAACTCGAGTTAACCTGGGGATATAACTTGGTTGTTAGAGATTTGCTCTTACAATTAGGTCGTTGAATTGAGACTGGTGTATAATTGTTTAATAGGTAATGATAGTATCTTGTATCTAAATCGATACTCACTTTTTTAAGTAATGGAAAGATAGTTGAAATGTATCGAAGATGGACTCTCAAAAACATAAAGAGAAGAGAGAGAGATTTTTGTATGAAAAGCTTTGTACAATGGTCCAATCAAACTGAAATACAAAACAAACTTTTAGTTACAAACATAATAAAACTCCGTTTATATCAGATTCACCAGTAAAAAGAGAGGAGGATATAATTTATTGCACTGAAAATTAAGGAATTCTTTCAATTTGGAAACCTGGGATTGTGTGCCAATTGGTTGCAAGTTTTGTATTGTGGGCCCAATGGTCTAACATTTATTTGAACAGACATATGTATAAAATTATATTGAAATGTGTGTAATCTGCAGCATAACATTATCCTGACAACAGAAAAAACATTCCTAAATTTTCACCATCCCTTTTCTACTAGTTACCTCTTTATCCACCTCGTCTACAATTTATAATTTAATATTTTAGATAAAACGGTTTAACACGAATTTGAATTCAAGTCTTATTGTCAATCATTTACTTGAGTAATATATTATGCCCCTGTTTGGTCAGGATTAAAATCTGATTTAATCTAAATCAAAGTCAAACAATCAATATTAACCACATTTTTCATGGTTCCCACAACTTTTCAACCACATAATTCAAAAATTTCTATCACAATCTATTAAAAATCTAATTTTAATATCCATCGAACACCCTCTATATATGGGAGTGAGCAGAAGTTTTGTAGTCACATCGATTGTACAGAAGTTGTTTGAAACTTATTTTTTGATAGAATAAATTTTGTAATGATAATTTTTGGAGAATGTACAATTAAAAAGTAAATAAAAGTTTTAGGTTTATATGTAAAATTATTTTACAGGAAGTGCGTGTGGTTGAAAATAAATTAAAAATAATAAAAATAATAATAATAATAATAATAATCAGATTTTGTAAAATGAGGCTCAAATAGGGGCTCAAATTTTAAGCGGTTAATTCCTAGAACGAAGAGAGGTTCCAACTCAATTAGTTCTTTTAAATAATTATTTTTATTTGTTAATATGGTAAATGATTTTTGTTAAATAATATTTTATACGAAGTTTTCAGTGTGGATGTGAGTATTTACTTTTGACTATAAAATTCGCACTATCATTGTATTAATAATTTAAAATTTTGGCTAAGAAACTTGAACCAAATCGGAGCCATTCAGTTCAATTCCATAATTACATGTAGAATCAATGATCCCATTGTAAGATAACTATTGGTTCTCCGAATCGAACCAAGTCTATTCCTAATCAAACTTTCGATAAAAAAACAGAATAGATCGTGAGAGGATGTGTTGAAGATTAAATTTAAATATATATAAATGTCACATTTTAACTGCTTAATTATTTAGACTCGGGTAGTTTATCCAATCTGAACTTACCATTTTTAGCATCCCAATAAGATGAAGGTAGTAAATATTTTCATGGTTTCCCTCCTATAAAGTGGGCTACTTCCCATTAATCCCAATTTTCACTGGAGTCCCTCTCGTCATCTTCTTCAATTATTTGCTTTTCTAAACCAGTACTACAATTGAAGCTTTGAAAATATCATCAATGGATGACTCAATTCTTCACAGAAATATTGATGATATAGACGAAAAGAATAAAGGGTTGTTCAACAACTCCTGTGATTTTCTTGGATTCAAATGCAGAGATGAAAATTTTATTGCCAACTTGATGAAGTATTCTTTACTTGTTGGAACTGAGAAGCTGCTGATGGCTCGAAAATCGTCCGAACCATTGGATTGCTCTACTTTTGAGGCCTGTAATGATAGTGAAGTGAATATTTCTGAGATTGGAAGAAATGAAGGTAAATGTGTGCCTAGGAACTACAAAACTTCGAGTCGATATGATCAAAAGATTGGATCGAACAACGAGCTTTTTGATATGTCGAAACTGATGAATTTTCCTGCAGAAAGTATTGCTTTCTTGGCAATACTAATGCTCAAAATGGCTGGTTTTCAAATAAATCTCTTTCTGAGATTTTTCACTTTTCCCATTTTGATATTCAACTTTTGGCTAATGATCTTGATGTTTCCATTTCAAACTCTAATATGGATTAGAGAGAATTTGAAGAAAAGGCTGCTGAGAATATACAATGCCTCCTGCTCAATCTCACTTGCCTTCATGTTTAATCAGTTTACCGCGCAAAATTTAATGCTGAGAATGGCGTTAAGATTCGGTTGGGCCATTTCGTGCACATTCTATGTTTTGTTCATGCTATTTGGTCTGCTAATCTCAGGGTTTGTAATAGGTAGTCTTATAGTGAGAAATCTGGTAGAAGAACCAATGCATGCTACTAAAATCCTAAATTTCGACTACACTAAAACTAGCCCGGTCGCTTTTGTGCCTATTACATCGTCCCTCGTCCTTAATGTGCCTTCCGGCCTTGATTTGAAACAGAGAATGCCTTCTTCAGACTACGTAGGACAGCGCCCCATTCCTAATAATCACAAGTTGCACCTTTCTGTCTCGTTAACATTGCCCGAGTCTGAGTACAACAGAAAACTCGGAATCTTCCAGGTACATTACTCCTTGTTCTTTTTCTGCCTTTTTTTTCCGATCAAAATGATAAATGCTGATAATTCTTTGGTATTTTTCGTGCTCTTATTTAGGTTAGGGTCGAGAGCATGTCTACAAGAAGTGAAGTACTAGCTAGTTTGAGCTATCCCACAATGCTTCGGTTTAAAAGTCAGCCAATTCGACTGATTGAAACCATGTTGAAAACTGTTCCACTCATAACTGGTTTGCAATCAGAAGTTCAAACACTAAAAATCGACATCATGGATTATATCGAAGGACACGAACCAACAGCCTTTTTTAAGGTGATTCTTGAACAAAGAGCAGAATTTAAAGCTGGTTCTGGTGTACCTGAAATTTACGCTGCATCACTCGATATAGAATCCGAGCTTCCCGGATTCAAGAGAGCTATATGGAATTGGAGGCGAACAATTTTCGTGTGGATCAGCATTTCATCATTTATGGGTGAATTGATAATCGTTTTACTCGTCTGCAGGCCTATTATTATTCCCACAGGAAGGTCCAAAGGTTTTGGCTCGAAAAAGAAATCTCAACAGAATAAACTTCCATGGAATAAATTCAAGAAGATGTAGGATTTTAAAGAAGGATAATCTATGATCTCAACTCGAATAATTAGCACCAGCACTGCATAGCATTTCGTTTAAACTCAATGTACTTGACATTTTAATAAGTATGAATGACAACATCTACTCGAATTTGCGTCGAAAACTACATCCGTGTTAAGAATGTAATGCTTTGAACTCTATCAGCACATACCCTGTTAATACTGCTGCATAAAAGTCGATAGGGGTAACTTTGAAAGAAGCAAATCCATATTTCCCGGTGTTGCCTTTTTTCTCGCAAGTGTACAATATTTAACAAACAAACAATAAGTTGGTGATTGTTGGTCTAACTATTTCTAACAAATTGAATGTACCTTGATAAGAGCATTCTATTCTTATTTATGTATATAAAATTGAGCGATTATCTACTCAATTAGTGTAAATTATGTTAGTTGTAGGAAAATCCCAACTTGGATACAATTTATGTGAAAATAGATTATTTGGAATTGATTTGAAGCAATTGAAGATTTACCGTATTGCAAGAGATCAATTGAAAATATTAATTAAGCAATCGGTAAAAATTCATAAGTTTCGGGAGTTAAATTCGACATTTGAAAGTTTTGAGAACTAAATTGCAAACTCTGAAACTTTTCTCAACTATTATTAATTTGAAATGAAAAGGACTTAATTACAATATTAGAAGATGAATAACTAAAGTCACGTGAGAAAAGGAGTTCAGTTGAAAAAAGAATTTAATCATTTTATTTCGTAAACTCATTGGTAAAAACTAATTCAAACTCTTTGAAGGAAATCAAGTTGAACGAGAACTTTTGCATAAATCGTGTTCCATAAATACATACCTCAATCCAACAATTAGAGGGAGTGCTTGTAGTTTTTCATTACACACATATATTCAAGCCAAGGCTTGAAGGGTTCATTGTACATATATTATTCAAACCAAGATGAGGGAAAAATCAATAAATCAATCAAGAAGCTAGGGTTTCAAGATTTTACAAGGAGGAGGCTGAATCTTGGTGCAACATCTTTATCTGTTTTCTCGTTTTTCTTTAATACCCAATTATGTACTTTAATTCCTTCTTACATTTCTGTTCTCCCATGCAGTGTAATTAAATATTTAGTTATGATGAATTATTGTAACCTAGTTTTGAACTTTATTTTAATTAAAAAGTTCTAAATCACCAATTGATTTTGTGATTTTTTTTTATTTTTTATTTACTTCCAATCTTGATGATTGGATTAATTGGCCACTAATTCATTGATTTTGTGAACAATAATTATGTAAAGATGCAAATTATTTGTTTAGATCAGTATCAATAATTTAATATAAAACGTAGAAATACTTATACTATTTATTAAGATCATTACATGAATTCCTAAGACAATAATTGTGTTTAACTAAGATTGATTCACATATAGATATTGAATTGAATTAGTTAAATATATTCAATAAGAAGTCGAGAGAAATAAATTGAATATTTTAAAAGAATTCGATTAGATAAACATAATCATATAAAACTTGGTAATTGAAATTAAGGGGATAACATGGTAAAATCGTGAATCCTAACACTTAAATTATCATATTAAAAATCACTTTTATTTTAGTATATTTAAAATTTAAAATCATTTAAATTGTATAAAACGTGTACTATGCTTTAAGCATCAAGGTTACCCATCACTCTGCATGAACTCCAACTTATATTTCTTCCCAAAAACACCTGGTTTGTTTAGGCATACAGAAATCTGTCAATTACAGCAATGATGCAGACGGAATTTCAGAACATGAACATTTTTCAATTTCGAAAAATTTAACAATTATCTGCCCTCCCGTGAATAAGGTACTGCAAGAAGCCGTCTATATTTGCCTTACAAGAGACGGTATATGTGACTTGAATTCCTGATGTAGATGTTGCTTCAGAGACTACAAGCATTTACTTCTAGTGTGATTGAAGAACTGAAAGTTTATGTACAAGTGTCCCCATAGACAATGGTCAAAACTCGACACCACTATTCAACTGAGCAGAAAAAGAAGGCCTGCCATAGTTGCCAAGAGGAGTTTCAACTTTGAACACTACCCCGGTGCTGCCTACATTTCCATTCCACTTGGACCTGCCAAGCTACATATGGTAGTACCAAAAAAAAAGAAAAAATCATTTAGAATGGTCCATAAACAATTAATGATCGACAAACAGTTCCAAATGCCACAACAGTTGCGTAAATTGAAACGATGTTTCAGCAAAAAGGTGTTATTCACTGTAGGACCCACTACTTTTACCTACTCTTAACCACACATCCTTCCTTCGGATCCATTGCTTATAAGCAGTTATAAGCTTTGACAAACATGCACTAAACCAATTCAGTAGCATCTTTTCAATAGCACGGATGGAAACTAGCTGAGGACTTGATAGGCACTTGGGCAGATAGATGAAAACCAAAACAGAATCAGAGATAAAGCTTAAGTTAACCACTTAGATGTCAACATTCACCTTTCAAAAACTTATTGGTACTCCCTATGTTAACTGATGTCTCCTGAGAAGCATATTATCAATCTATGCTCAACATTTAGCCAAACAGGGAATGTCAGAGAAATAACAAGAATGCAGCACACAACACATATCGTGATCTACTTCATTAAACAAGTAAAATTATTTTCAAAACTATGTTGAACAAGTTGAGACAAACAAGCCCATAAAGTCTGGAAGCCTTAGAGCATCATGCTCTTTATTTTTAAAGAACATATTCTATCATTTGAAGAGCATCTATAAATTTAAGGAGTTAAAATTTTGAAGTATTCCAACAAGCTCTTTATATTTAACACTTAATTTTACTACTCCAAATTTTACTACTCCAAAAAAATATTTATTATTTTTATCCGTCTTTTATTTTGACTGGTTTTTCTTTAGATGAAAATTGAAACTATTTGATTGCATTGAATTATAGAGAGTGAGTTTGCCAAATTCACTCTTTAAATTAAAATGTTAATTTAAAGAGTCTCTTGGAGCATGATTTTAAATGTTGACTCTTTAAAATAGAGAGAATCTCATGTTTAAAGAGTCTCTTGGAAATGCTCTTATGTTACATAAAGAGAAAGGGAAACATCCAACATTCATAAGATAACAAGAAAACCCAGCCAGACATTGCTCTAAATAAACTGTTTATCCCTATCAAATTTGAAGTACCAAAAAGATTATGTTCGAAGTGATAAATCCAAACGTTTTGCCAAGTCTCATTCATATTCGCCAGCAATGAAAGCATACTAGGATTTACTACCCTTATACAGAGTAAATCAGAGCCTTTTAGGGGAAAACAATAACTTACAGATACTGATGCAAATGCAGAAGGATGTGTCACAAGAGAACAGCCGCAGATAAGACTCAACTCCTCCTTTATAGAATGGGTAAATTCCACCCTTGTCCCAGGGTTGCTGCCGCCAAATGTAGGGCACAAACTGATAATAATGTCAGAATACACAAGGTCAGTAAAAGATTTTACTACGCATATCGTCCCCATATCACATTAAAGATGTGAGTAGCAGATAAAAATCATTAGAGATATGTTGCTTCTATGTTAGGCCTAACAAACCCCAGCTCCACAATACAAAAACAAAGAGCAAAGAAATGGATCATATAGACAGGATGGAGTGAAGTTAGTGAGCTGTACGATGGGAAACTATCTTATGTGGCTCCGAGACATATCAAAACTATTATATTACAATAGAATTGCATGAAATATTAGCACTGCAAGTCTCAAATAAAGAAATAAAATTGTATCACCTGAACTGAATGGTTGGCCTCTCCAAGAGACCAGATCTCTTCCAAGCTAAAGCCTGCTCCAGGCCCAAAATAAATGATTTATCAGGCCACTGCAATGTTGGTGTTATGCGCGTGCCCCACTTATTCTGTATACAACACAGAAGATACCCACTAAAGAACATTAGTTATACATGTCCTAGCCAGATAAAATAAGGTCAAATGTAAGGATTGTTTCCATGAGGTTTTCCAATCTCAACAGCTCACCTTGCAAGAGAAGCTGAATTTCATCTCGCCCGGATATTGACCCTGTGCTTGAAGCAGACCCCCACAAAGGGGAAGAAACGCACTGGTGGACAGGCCCTCACCAGATACATAGGTGACCTGGCCATTTGGAAACTGCAAGTCCATGAAAGACTGCACATATAGGAGGAAAAATGTTGCAGAAGCCAGTCTAACTGAAAATTTAGATAGCAGCAATATGGTACACCGGCAGTGTGTCTAACATCATCATAAAGAGATAAGCAAAATACGACTACGGTAACAAAATTATGAATTCTGTAAATATGCAGCATTTAATAGTTATTTTTCTGTTCAGCAACCAGCCCATTGTATTTGTGGCTTCTCATTTTATTTGTATACACAGTTGAAGACACAGCATAGACAATACTTTTTTATCCTTTTCCTTTCATTGTTTATTTCCATATGAACATTGAGAGAATATAAACATTTTCCCTCATAATAGGGAAAAACAATTGTCCCTCTCAAGCTCCTTCTCTCTATCATGCCTTTTATTTGTTTTGTTGACAGACGAGGAGATACATGAGAGCAGTTTATTATGTAATTGCATTTCACAGTATTGTATAATTATGCAGTTGGCATGTTAATAAATTTTCAGGGACAGTAAGTATAGATGTTCTGCAAGGTTCAATCAGAAATGTGTCAAAGTAATTCACAATTTATAAGATAACCCATACCATCAAAGTTCTATTTTAACATCATGCAAATCATGTAAATGATGGACTCAGACTTACACAGGCCAATGGATTGAGGCAGATCATGGACATTAACAACCATCTTCTATGCTTTGACCACACAGCTGGACAAAGGGAATGCATTCCATTCTGTTCACATTAGTAAACAAATGATAAATTTCATTTCAGAGAAAATAGTGAGTACTAATCCATCTAGAAAAAATTCACACACTTCATTAAAGGATAACAGGAATTAGCTAATTTAGTTTTCAGTTTCCAACTTTTTAATAACACTTACAGGATAAAATAATAAGCTAGGTCTAATCATGACTAAAAGCATCCTAGTAAAGAACTGCCAATAGTTTTTTCCTATTGGAACCACCAGCTTCTTTAGATGCGAAGATGTCACGTTTTAATTTCTTAAATCCACCAAGGAGCTTCAATGAACGTAGGAACTAGTATTCAAAAGTACAAGTAGTGGGTAGTCCTGGTGTTTATTAGCCTGAATTATGAATGAAGAATCCCGCATAATCAGATTCCACTATCTAGATTTATGGATAACAGAATTCCAATGTTAAAATGCATAGATGTGCAAAAGCAGTTTTAAATACAAAACAATGCAGATGTTCATTTTTAACCATTAATGTTCAAAAATTTTAAATTTAATGCAAAGATTGAGCTTGACTAGCATAAAATATCAGACAATATAATTTTAACAGTTTTCTTCAGACAACACACAGAGCCTTTCCAGTTTTTTATTTTAATCAAAACTTAGCATCGATCACTTTTGCATTGAGCTGTATGTTTGTCATACCTTCCTGTCATAGCCATACCAAAGCAGGTGCTGCTTTGACAAGTGAACAGGCAAAAGGAGAGTTGAATCACGGATAAAAAGTATAGGTCCGAGCTGGATAAGGAACAAGGATGAATTCTCGTTTCCTGATGTTGAACTTCCTTGTGAGGCCTCTACTCTCCATAAATCTCCCCTAGCAATCAAAGAACTTTCCACATTCCTTGTTCTACTGTCATACGTTGATGTGAAATTGAATATACCCTGCAATGGCGAAACTCAATGATTAAAGCTGGGAAAGAAGTAACTTGGAAAAATAAATTATATCGTGCATACAAGTTTTTAAGGCCAAATTGAGGAAGTCCCGGGGAGCTTTTAATCTTCATGTACAACCATCACAACAATTATATAACATCAATCATATATACTTATTTATTGAAGGATGTTTGAGAGTATTATCTTTGCATCGCTTACCTAACTTAAGAAGTTATTTTTGCAGAAATCTGTAGTTTCTTTATTCATGCTCGTAAACGTCGATTAGATAACACTGACACGGCTTCTTCTACGGCAACACTCCTTTGTTTGGGTTTATGCATGATGCAATCAAAGCCAGATGCATAAAAATGAAAATGGCCTCGGAAAATTACCTGGGATCGACCAAACTTTTTCAATGCCTTCAAGTTGACACCAAAAATCTCTTCCTCAGTCACTTCCTCTGGTACCTTGTCATTTTCAGGGAACCCATAATCCCTAAACCCTTCCGCCAATGATCCCAAATCCTCCTGCAGATGATTAATACTCAAATCAATCCCCCTCTGGCAATTACTCTCTGTTCGCAGTGACAACCCTGCGTTCTCATCATGCCAGAATGGCACAGGCAACCGTCTAAAAAACTGCTGAACCACACCATTCAAACACGCCCCAAAATCAGCCCTCGCTTGTCCTATTCTGTTCCCAATATCAAAAATAGCCGACACGCCATTAATCCCAGAATTATCCACTACCAATCCAAAGTCTTTTTTCATGAAATTCTGAGCTGCAAACTCGACTTCAAATAGGTTGGGCGTTGGAGGATTGGGCCATTGAAAAGCAGGTGGACTAATATGAGACTGAATTAAACCCGTAAAACCTTGCGCAAGCCTGTCGGCAAAGTCTTGGCCGTGCCGCTGCACCTCCTCCCATGCTTCGAATGATCTCTCCACGGACATCATTCGTGCGAACTTCCACTTTCAAAACCCTTAAATTTCTCTCTAATCACAACTATATTCAAATTTCTATAAAAACGCAAATCAAAAATACCCAAAAGCTCCAAATCAAAAGATCGGAAAGGAAACCCAAAATATGGACTTATTATTAGTTCAATATATGTATATACACCACGTTTTCTCAGCTACAAGAAAAATTATTCTTCACCAATAGCAGAACTGAGCTCCATATCCCAATTCAAAACAAATAAAATAAAATTCCTATGATTGACTAAGAAATGAAAATTTTTTACTAGATTATAATTCTTGCAATAACAGTAAATTAGAAATTCCAGTCAATTGAACCCAAAAAAAATAGAAGGAAAAAAAAAAGCAAAAAACAGAACTGGTGAAGGTTTTAACACAACTAACCTTTTCAGTGTGTATGTGAGGAAGAGGAGAGAAGAAGATATGCTCGTTCCGAGGGGAGAAGAAGAGGGGATGCGTAGTACGCACAGCGTTTACTTTAACGCCACGTTGATTGTAATCGTAATCCTTAATGGCTATGGCCTATCGGAATAATTCAATTTACAAAACAAGTTATTTTCAGGGAAAATTGCAACGTTAGTCCTCCATTTAATATTTCAGTAGAAACGTTATCCCTGGACTTTAATAAAGAACAAATTGATATCCAACATTTTATATAAATGTAAAATCAGTCTCAACTCTTAGCCAACCGGCCCAACCCACCCCCCCTTGTCCCCGCCTCATCGGGGATTTTTAGGATATTTTTTTATCGTACGATTTAAATTTGAACTCAAGGTGGGGACCATATTCTCCCCTTCTCGAGCAGGACGGGAAAGGTGTAGGAATTTCGACATCTCTAGTCGTTAGATTAATTGTGCAATTATAATTAAAAAAAAATGAAAACTTATTTCTATTTAAAGTAATAGCTTTGTGGATGATTGTGCAATTGTCTCATATTAAATCTAAAATCGCATTTAACATAAATAACAAATTTAATGTGATTAGCTTTAATAGGGACAAAGCGTGCTTTAATAGGACCGACACATATGGGGCCCCTCATATCATCCCACTTATGTACATTAAAAAATAGTAATAATATTAGAATTTTTGTGTGGGCCATCTTGGAATTGAATTGATAGTTATAGCACCTATATAGTAGTGTTTGGTTAAGCTTAAATGCAAGTGTGCTTATTAAGCTGGTGGGGATTAAAATTCAAAATTTTAAGTTCAGTTAAAATCAATAATTAATTCCGATTATATATTTTATGAGACCAACAATTTTTCAATCATATATTTTATTAATTTTATCAAAATTTATTTAAAATTTGATTTTAATCTCCGTCAAACAGGGATAAGTATCCGATTTCAATACTTTTGCAACTCAATATAGATAATTATAAGCTTAAGAAATAATTGTGGTTGCTACTTTATTTAATTTTAAGTATGAGAATATTTTAAAATATGTTACCTGTTTATTATACAATTTTGGAAATAAATGAATAATTTGTTTCAACAAACTTTTACACTATAGTGGTAAAAGATTAAATATAAATAAAATAATTATTCTTATTTAGAAAATTTTACAAAATACACATTCTGTTTAAGGTGTACCGTATTTTTTAAAATTAAATTTTAAATACTTCATTTTACAGTATTATAATAAGAAAAACTTTTATTAAAAAATTACAAACTTGCCATTTTTAGTAGTCAAATAGAGGTTGAAAATAACAAATCGCACCCTTAATATTACATTTATGTGCATATCAATTTTTTAACAATTTTTTTATTTTCCAAATATTTAATTACTATTTTATTTTCATCTAAAATTAATGCTTTGACCTTTTTCTTATCAATCTATCTATTCCATCAAAAATTAACAAGCAGTCAAGTTCTCTTGCTGCATAAATGAACCCAAAATCCTCTTCAACCTCCCTATATGGTTCGAAATTCATACGAAAAGTAAAGTGTCTTCAAACAAGTTACTCATCAACTTTATTTAATTTGATTAAAATGTCTAGATAGTTCGAAGTTCATGCAAAAATAATAATAATAAAATAAAAAATTAAGAGAGAATGGTATATTTATTTTTTTTTTTAAATGAAAAATAGACATTATTGACAAACCCAAAATTAGTAAACAAAAAAATCATTATCTCTGTGTCCTATAATGCCGATTCAATCCGAGCTCTTGGAATT
>CAIGRP010078590.1:0-14563 GCA_903798385.1 Fraxinus cuspidata
TTGTGACCAAATTGCATAGATCTGTGACTTTTATATATTTACTGATAAAATATATAATTTATTTATAAATTAATTTTAATGAAAACCTGATTTTTGAAATTTAAAACCTCTATTCGTAATTTTGAAATGGTGAAACTTAAATACATTATTTATGTATTGTTCTCTTTTAATTAAATACAAAGAAAAAAAGTGTACTTGGATAGATGGGCTAGTTCAATTAGAACCGCGCTAGCCTCTAAACGGATCGGCCAATAAAAATGGGGCCCCTTCAACGTTAGCCCGCTAAAGATTAGGCAAAAACCAACTTACCTATGGACCATGTTGTAACTTGTAACAATAGCAAAAGATTGAACTGTTAAAGACTGCTTGATTTTTGTTCAATAGTTGCGCTTTAAACGTACGTTTGATTGCGAACATGAAATTTATATGAAAAGAAAATAAATTTTAAACAATTCAATTGCTTATAACGTATTTGTATGAAAATTATTAATTAAGCCCCTGTTTGGTGCACATTAAAATTTTCATTCTCATTCTTCTACTCATTTTCAATCACACATTATTCAATAAAATAATATTTTTCATCACATCAATAACTTTTTCTTTTTCAACCACACATTCTCCATCAATATACTATTCCAGAATACATTCTTCCAAAATAATGTGACTCAAACACACTACAAATGTGTTTGATTGATTTAGTTTTCAACTCAGAAAATATTATACGTATCCACTTTTTATTAGTGGGTAGATGAGAGAGAGAGAGTTGATTATCCAAAAAATAAAAATCACCCCTACCTAAAAAAAACAGAGTTTTCTTTATTTTTGAGAAAAATATAATCACGTGACAAAAGTTGGAAAATATTTTTCATGAAAACAATTGCTAATCAAACACTCCAAAAATAGAACAAGGCTCTGAGTTTGTTTAAACTGATGAAGGAATCGGGCTGTTTGTTTAAACATTGCTATTATTCCTCGGGATGCTGGTGAAAATGTTGCGCATAGAAGATATGATGGAAATGAAACTCAATGGGTGTATGCCAAACCATGTTACTTGGAACATCATGCTTATTATGTGTGGCAACAAAGGAATGCACAAATATGCCAACCGAGAAATAAGGGTTTCAAGCCAAATGATACCTCGATGCTCCATGGTTACTCAAAAGACACATATATCCCAGTTGGATGCTTTTGAGAACACATTATCCTGGTGAAATCTCAACATTCAATTACGTTTGACAATTTTAGGATTTCAAAATTTGAGAACTTTAAGAAGCCATGCTTTTTAGTCTTTAGAGAGGTCATACAAGCCCCGGACTTCCAAGGCCTGTGTCAGTGATGCGTGCAAAAATCCCAAATGTATTAGGTCGTTCAAATATTTTTCTCTATATAAGGGGTATTAGGATGAGCTTCCATTCAATGTATCACAGTAGAGTAAAAACAGACATCTAAGATAAAAAGGATAAGCAATGCGAAATAAGAGACAAACTGAAGTGCAGATCAAATCAAAGTAACATAGTCCAACCATCTCCTTAACACAGATAAAAACTCAGAAAGAAAAAACTCAGATTGCATAAAAACTATAAAGTATAAGGGCAGAACAGAAAATATAATATCACACAATGTCATGATTAACATTAGAAACTAATAAAATCATAAAACACACGTACGTCCCTAACACTTAATTAATTTCATTTTTATGTGTTTTGCCTTCCAAGTTTTCAACTAATACAACCTAAACTAGAATATTACATGACTACATATGTAGAAACTAAACCTACATATATCATTCCCTACCTTCTTCCAAGGACTAGGAATCTACACACAGCAAATTAACATAAAATATGTTTGATAGAAGGATTTCGAACAAAACTCCCAATATTAAACCCCATGTCATCAGCCCAAGTGTTCCCCGAGCCTTGCAAGAAAATAACTTTTTAAGTATAGCCACAGGCTGAATCATGCTGGATATTAGAAACTGTAGACTTCGAGTATTCCAGCAAATGCAGAAACATCATCGAAAAGTGGTTGCTGAGGATAAGTGTCACTTCCCTGGGCATTAGAAAATTGTGCACGCAAAAGCTTTCCCAATTTCCACTTTCTTCTTCCAATCATGCGACAGAGCTCGCTAAAGATAGCTCGTGAAGCTCACTTAGCATCCATTCTTCCCCAGTTTGACCTCCAAGGACTATGGCCCTTGTGCCTCCAACCACGCATGTACTATGTCCCCAAGCAACTCTTGGAGGTCGCCCAGGTACTTTCAGAATTCTCCATGTTGGTTTTTCTTCAGTAGGATCAAGTATATAAAGCTGGGATGCAGAGTGAAGACCAGCCACAGATCCACCAAAGACTACGATACTACCACCAGGGAGGGTCACTGCCACATGATCAAGTCGAGCAGGGGGAGCTATGCCACCTGGATTTCCGGCTCCAGGCATCCCACTACCTGTTACACATCTCCAACATGGTTCATCCTCGCTCAGGTCCATGGTGAACACATCACTTGATCTAAACCGCAGAGGACCACTTTTGGCAAGACCCCCAAACATCAAAATTTTCCTACCACCGTAAACAGATAACGTGTGGCCCAAACGTGAAGGTGGAGTCCACCCTACTGGTATCTCTCGCCATACAGGTTTCTCCATCGAAAGATCAAGCAGGAAAGTGTCACTAAGAAGAACTCCAGAATCGGCACAACCACCCGAGACTATCAGCTTGGTCCCATCAAGGGTACAGGAGCTATGCCAAGATCTAGGAAGTGGAGGAGCCAAGCTGGAGATTTCACGCCAAGTAGGATGTTTTGCATCCAAATCCAAGACAAAAACATCATTGAGTAAGCCTTGCCTCCCGCAGCCCCCAAACAGAACAAGATGAGACCCATTCACACAAGAAAGCGTGTGGCCCCAGCGCCCAGGAGGTGGAGAGCTCACTTTGACATACTGCCACTCTGGATTACTTGAGTTCAGGTCCAGAACAAATGTATCATTCATGGGTTGCATGTTGGTTCCCTCCCCACCAAAAAGAACCACACGATTCCCTACAGCACATGCACTGAAATTGCAACGAGAGGGTTCAACAGCACCTCCAACAGTTAGGTTTCTCCAGGCTGCTGCTTCAAGAGTGGTAAGTTCCCTAGCCAACCTACCCCACCCCAAACGTTTAGCACCAGGAACTGTCTCTAATACTTTAGTTGTCTCGAGACCCCATGCATTTTGACATACCATTCGCCACAGCTCTTCATTTTTTGTCAAATCATAAAGCCGCCAACAAACAGAGCCAATGGATGCAATATCCCTTGGCGCCAGCCGTGAAAGAATCTCCATAGAAAGAACTTCATTGCTCAACTGCATTATCCCACAAACCCCACGATTGGTATTCTTGTTCCCACCTGAAAATACTCCACTAGGAGAAATATTAAACCTAAACATATCGGATGCCCTTCTGGATTCCTTCGCTGAAGATCCTAGAAGTTGACCCAGATCAAGATTAGATTCTGTAAAGAACTGAATGCCAATTATATGAGTTATTGTCTCATCATCACCATATATTGGGGTCATTCGCAACCTATTCATCAAGGGACTTCCATCTTTTCGAAAATTTAACAATTCGCCTTGAAATTCAATTCCTTCCTCGAGGCATCTTCTTATTTCAGTAACAACGGTGAGATCCACCAATGGATGCCTTCGCTTAGCAAATGGGCCTCTACATTGCAAGAAACGGCTGCAGAAAAATTGAACAGTCAATATATGAAAAGGCATATCATCCACAGATCAGCCACGCATCTCAGAAGCTTTGATAATGAGGATACACGATAACGAGTAGAAATTTAATGCAGTCATATGACTAAGCAAGAATCACAAAAAGGAGCTAAAACCCACTAAATAAAGGAAAAGAAATGGAAAATACAAGAATAACCCACCAACAGAAAATAAGAAAAACAAACACTTCCACAGACAATGAACAGAATTTGTTTTCCATCCACGCCAAATTTGCCAGGAGCAAGATTCTAAAATCACAGTTCAACATGAACTTACTAAATTGTCAAAAAGCTAAACACACTGCAAGTAGCACAACTAATGAAAAGGTGACATGACATTACAATATAACAGAGATATTTACTTCAAGTAGCATCCATGTTACATTCGTCATTATACTCCAACAGATCCCAACCCCTAACTAAGGAAAATGTTCCAGAAAATTTTACTGAAGAAACAACTGCCAAAAAAACTATAGTTCTTTTCTACAATGCCAAAATCAACTACAAGCCCAGTATACTTCAATGATGTCCAAAAATAGAGAGCAAGATGCAAGAAGTAAAGTAGCTTCTAAGGACCAGACCATGTAACATTCATTTTCCTTTAATAGGCCTCATCAAAACTCAAATGGAAACCTTGAACTCAATATTTACCTTGAAAATCTTGGTTCCTATATCAGGCTATGTAACATTCATCAGTCTCCATATTATTTTACCTTGTAAAAAGATCTAATCATTCTTGAGTCCTAAAAAATTAGATCTTTGCCAGCTTCCAATTCACAAGCTCAGGATGCAATAGGCTGCCAACATATTCAATGAAATTGAGGATGACGGGCGTTTGTGTATCATTGACACTATAATTTTACCAATCTGCTGAAAAAGGGAACAATTAAAAATCCCCGTAACTGTATATTATACACAGACACTTTTTATTCGACTTCCATGGAATGAAAAGTTCAAAATGGGTAGAGAGTTTCGTGCATTTAATCAAAATAAATAAAATTGATATAAGCATCATCAAAGTGAAAATTGAAGTAGATTGACACTCCCAAAACATGCAGGTCAAGAAAGAGGAAAAAATTAATAAAATTTTGACAGTCACAAACAAAATAGCACGAAAATAAAGGAAATATAATTTCATCACATGGGGAGGGCACTAAAAAAGCTGCTTGGAAATCCCTCTTAAAATTTTTAAACATATCCAAACATAGATGCACCAAATTCATCAATTTCCTGTTTCTCAAGAGGCCATGACAAAGGTAATAAAGATTTCTAGTTTGTCAATGCAGATCGTTGCAATTTTTTATTCAATTTCCTATGAACTGCATCAGACTTTTGTCGATTGAAATTCAAACTACCACACCAAAGATAGGCACTCTTCTATTTTCACCAGGCTAATAAAATTTTCAACTGCAAAATTTATTTTATCCCAAGTAAAATAGATAAATATTCTGTTTTTGTTTACCCATTTCACTTATAATAATTAAACTGGATCTTACGAAGTCTACTCATGTACAACATGATTTGGATCTGATCATATCAAAGAATCTCTTCAAGTTACAAGTATTTATATATGTCATGATTTAACCTCCCTACCTAAATAAAGAATACAATAATATGGAATTAGCCATAAAATTATGTTTTCTTAAGAGTAAACTATTTATAGAAATCAATAAGATGGATATAGAACAGAACAAAGTTTAAGCATTAACTTTCACTAATAGTAATACTGAATCTTTTTCTTTAGATTGGAAAAGAGGCTGTCCAAGAGTGACATTGAATAAGAAAGATATAGGGGCAATGCAGATAGACAATCAAGGAGCAGATAAGAGCAACAACAACAATGAAAAAAGCTACACAATGTCAGAATGTACAACAGTAGCAAACATCATAATTTCAACAATCACGCTACACATACAGGCCCTGCTTCACAGGTCCTGTACAGGTTAACGTGTCAAGTAACAAAAAAATAATGCAATTAAACTAGTGAAAAGGACCTATCTAAATGGAAAGTGGATTCATGTGACTGGCTTTTCCTATGGTCTCAAAGGCTGAAAACATTTGATGGTCGATGCCAGAAGGGACTGCCAGAGGCAGAATTTTACCCAATGTTCAAATGCTGCGGCTGCAGGATAATTTTCCATTTGCAGAGTCCACTCTTCCCAGTAGCTCCATTTCTATGGATATTTTCTTCTTCCATTAACTGGAAATAGCCATTTTTTCATGGTGGATTTAGAGTTTCTTCAACTCTTGCAGGAAAATTTCATTTTTCACTGTAGGAAATTTTGGATGCTTTCAATTTTGTCTCATTTTCTTGAATCTGATGTTGGAAAAAATTCATCCCAGATTGCTCTAATTTGTCTCGGTTACTTCTATTTTCTTGAAGAGATTTTCCTTATTTTTGTTGGTAGACTCTTTTGATAATTTTGAAAAGATGGGTTAGAGGTCAAGCGTCATTTCAGTGTGGTTTCGGTGGCAGTATGGGCTTTGGGCTTTACAGTGTGGCAGGAGGTGCAGCACCAGTAGGTTAGCCGAAGATGGAGAAGATGGGTGTAGTTGCGCCAGTGAAGATGGATTGGGTCGCGACTGCTGTTTCAATCTCTAATTTGGGGGAAATTCAGAAATGTAATGCGTAAAATAGAGAGCTACATCTACCACTTGAATCTCCCTAAAAATAGTAAGAAAATGGAAGGGAAAATTTTCCTCAAGTGCTTGTTCTTCATTTTCAGTGCAGTTATTCTTTTGATTTTCACTATGTATAATTTACCAAATCAACTGGCGAACAAGTCGGAGTTATTGGAGTGCACCACTAATTCAACGTGGTGTATTTCAAAAAATCGAATCTTGGGAAAGAAACCTAATTTCCTCCACCAGCCCACCACCGCGCTCTGCCATGACAACACGAAGGATGTGCCCTACCACCCACTGGACCCTTTAACCATACAGGAAATGAACAAGACAGAGAGAGCGATTAAGTCGCTTTACAAGGAAACGATTTATTCAGTTCACTCTCTAGTTCTCGAGGAGCCTGATAAGGAGGTGGTGCTGAAGTGGAAAAAAGGGTGATGATCTACCTCCACGGAAGGCTTCAGTGATTGCATGCACAGCCGGGAAGTCATATATATTCACGGTGGATATTGAGACCGGCGAGGTGTTGCAACAAGATACTAGCTATATCTCTGGGTACCCATACGTCTCTTTGGAGGATGGAATGGGCCGGTTTTACAACTCAGATTTTATTTTTCTTTATAATTGCCATGTCACCAAATTCAAAATTCCCTGTAAACTACCTGTGAAGCATGGCCTGTACATCTAGCTTTATTCTAATTTTAATTTCAAGCAGTAACTTATCAGAACTGTTGGTATATAGTTGTAAGCACTTTCCACAGACGAGCCTGTGTGTTAACCGTGAGTATTCTCGCAAACCATCATAAAATACAAATGATTTCAATGCACAACATCTCAACAAGCCTTATTACAACCAGTAAGAACCAAAATAGTCAACTGATCAATTGCTTATCAAATCAGCAGTGGAACATACATACGTATAAAAATTCTAACCACAATATAGACATCAAGTTTAGTATCAGTCAGCACTGGAACTTTCCAGTCTTGAGTCCTAAGTCAATTTCTAACTGAAATATCAACCTGTGCAGGTATTCAAGAGAACAGGCAACGCTTTTATCCATATTTGTTAGTATTAAAAGATCAATTTTATCAAATAAGTTGAGACATGACGATCACAGACTCTTAGCCAATAGGAACCAAAAACCAATCATCATAAAATATAACGAGTAACTTAGAATTTTCTCCACAGTTAACAAGTTAATTTTATGAAAATCCTCAAAGAATGATAACATGTGGAAGGATTTTTCCAAGAGCTTGCCCTGGTTTAGCATACAAGGGAGTAAAAAATGGATGAATTGAACCTAAATTCATTTCATACATACGAGGGAGTAAATCCTAACCCAATAAAATCTTGATTCATACATGACAGAAATTCCAATCTCTATCCAAAGTGAACTAAACATTGAACCCACAGAAGAGAAACACAATCAAACATAATTCAAGGAAGCTAACCAGTTCCGGCCAAGAACTTCCTCTACTCGATACCCAGTAACCGTCTCGAATACTGAATTAACATAAATAATCGGCTGGTCCGGCTCTAACGCATCCGTGACAATAAACCCACAAGGCGCCGGCTGCAGCAGCCTGTCCACGGGAAACGGCAGACCTCCACCACTCTTCCTTAACAGAAACCCCAACGCTTCTGCTACCTCCTCCTCTTCGCTTCCGCTCAGATCAGACTCCGAATTACTGTCCCACTCCATCATACTTCACAGAAAATATCAGCACAATTTTTATCTGTTCATGCCATAATAAACGGTGAAGAATAGATAAAAACAGCGGTAAAGTTGTAAAAAACAGAAATATCCAGATCGAATTTCAATGAGAGATGCGTAGATTTTAGGTGGGAAATGAGTGGACGAGGAATTTGACCTCGCGAGAGAGAGAGAGAGATGTGCCAAAAAGTGCACAGGGAATTAGGGACGAACATGTGCTCTCACACCTGACACCGCCATGGGAGAAAAGTTTGGGTGAGAATACGCAAAGTTGTGGAACTACAACTGGATTAGCGTACAACTCTACTTTTTGCATTGCCACGTTAGGCTAACAATGATATGCATTCAAAATTCCATTTGAGGTCATTTAACTTATAAGTTTGTTTCATGTTAACCACTTAATTTTAACCTAAACTAATGACTAATTGCAAATCACTTAGTATCGCGTAGCTTAGTATTTGCTTGATGCTAAACAATTTTGTTACACTTACATCATAATTGACAATTTTATTTACACTCTTAATATAATAACACACAATTTTATATTTAATTTTAACAACACGTAGCCCCTGTTTGTTTGGCATTTTAAGTAGAATTGCGACCGTTGGAGAGGGGTTCAACCGCCATTTTTGACCAATCTCTCCCCGGTTGAGACACGCAAATTTGAAAAAAATGGTCCAAAAATTCATTTTTATGTTAAAATAATGTCATACAAACATGGGCTTATTCAAATCAATGATCTCGATTTTGACATCTCAAAAGATGTCAAACTAGTTGTACACATGGGTGTACAAGTAACTAAATTTCGATGCTAAATCAGAAATTAGTTTGACAAAGATATGTAACGGCAATGCACAATCGTAGATTTGAGATATTTAAATCACTCGTGGTTAGTCTTAATCATCCGTTCACACATTTCATAAGTCATGTAGGATTGATATTTTAAGTTTTGTCTTCAGTTAATTTCACAAATGGTCACTGAAGTTGAGCAATTTTTTTATTAAAGTATTTTTTGACTAATTTAGTCACTAAGTTGAAATATTTTCAAAAGACCCTCTAAATAAGAGATGTTTTATTTTTAAGATAGTCAATACTTAAAAATAAGTTCTAAAAGATTTTAATTTTAATTTTTATAAATAGATCGTTGGGTTGACTGTCGAAATTTTTATTTTTTAATGATTGCATTTTATAAATTACATGATACTATATTTCGTACATTATTCAAATCATATTTGAATTGATTGACGATTGACAATAAAAAAATATGTTGAATAAAAAATCAATAAATGTTTAAGGTCCGTTTGATAGGTAAATGTGGAAATGAATTTCAAATGTTTGTTGGAAAATAAAAACCCATCAAATGCATATGAATTCGTTTTCCAATAAAACAAAGAAAATACAGTTTAAAGTGGTTGTACCTTGGAGTTTGATTTACATTTCCACATTGCAATCAAATGGTCAAAGTGGAATTCGTTTTTTCGAATGTGACATTTTTAATAGAATTCATTGCAATTAAACTGGGCTTTATTGAAAAGAGTAAAATAAAGTGTCAAAAGTAAATTTTATTCTCTAAATTTAAAGATATCCTATTTACATAAGATGTCTTTATTAATTGAAAGTCTCTTGAGATACTCTGATAATATTACACAATTAGTCAATTGTTAGCCTAATTAACACCATAAATTACATAGTACCTTTTATACTTTTATTCTTTCTACTCCGCTTCTTATCTCGATTTTTTTTTTTACTATTTAATGATAATGAAGTAAATAGAATTAGAGTTTAAATGAGCAATTGGACATTGAGTTTTTCCTCTTAGGGATCGTGTTTTATTTGACGATATGTAATTTCACAACACAGACACGATGATAGTTAGTCAATGTCGAAATTTATTGGGCCTTCGTCAAGTATGAAGTGATCGTCGCTAATGGAGTGATCAATTTAATGACTAAAGGCCCGTTTAACATGACATTTGAAAAACTAAAAGGAGTTTTTGACACTTAAAAGTCATTTATAGACCCGTTTAACTAATTTTATGAAAGTGTTTCTCGTAGTTTGAAAAGTTTTTAGAGGAATTTAGTTCAACGTGACTTCCTCTAAAATAACTTCTAGAACATGAAGAGTTTTTAAAAATTTTAGATTTCAAACAAAATTATGATAACTTTTTTCAAAAACTCTTCTGCATGAAACAAAAGTAAAAGTAGAAGTCGTGTCAAACATGCCTAAATGGTCACAAAATACTTTTATGGCCAATTTAAAAATTCACTTGAACTTCAATGAGCATTTGTGAAATAACTCTTTTAGCTGTTGATAGGAACAAGGAGAATTTTCATAAAATATCAAAATCTATACTCATCAATTGAAATTTGTTTAATTTTGATATTTATTGCAAGACCAAATTTGACATCAAAATTCCATTATACTCTTAATAAAAGAAAAACGAAAATCATATTTTTTATTTGGTTGCGGCACGATCCTCGAGGCAATGAAGTTACTTCTATGAGAAAGCTAACATGATGTGCAAGCTATTAACCATTTTTTCCTATTTCTTACATTATGTAGTAGGTAATGATCAATTGAAGAGTGGGAAAAAAAAGGAAGATGATGCCAAACATTTAGCATTATTGCATTATGAAAAAATATATGCATTAACAAAGAAGAAAATCACACAATTTCATTTTAAGAAAAATTTAAAAAAAATTGCGAGTTGATTTGACTCTCCACAAATTTCAGTAGAAAGTCTTTTTTTTTTTTTTGGAAATCTTGTTTGTATTATATATGATTAAAAGGAGATTGATTTCACTTTTCTCTACATTTCATTGTATTCTTAACATTTGAAAATCTAGTTCTTGAATTTGATCTATGAACATAATGACACTTGACATTTCATTCGTTAAAAACGAGATTTTGAGGTTGGGAGCACCTGCTTTAAAAGTATTTAATACATGGATTGACATTGAGAAGAGAGACACATTGGGTGAAATCTTTGTTACTTATTAATTGATAAAAATTTAGAAATAAATGTTAAATAAAAATAATCGGCACATTAAAATAATTATTAATCAATTAAAATCTAATAGTATTAAGCATTTGTTTGGTATCGATTAAAATCTAGATTTTAACTTAAATCAAATTCAACAATTAATTTTAATAACATATTTTATGGGTCTCACAACTTTTCAACCAATTATTTCATTAGCTTCTATCAAAATCTACTAAAAATCTAATTTCAATCCCTACCAAATAGGGGCCAAATATTAAATAGGGACATAGATGAAAGAAGCAATTTGACCCGACATGCCCTTAGGTAGCCAACTCTTTTTCACAAAAAGTTGTATATTTCATAATTTAAATACAAGATATTCGATTGTTGTCTCTAATTAATTTTATTGTCACTCACAATCAAGTGTCTCATTTATAATTGAATCATGTTATTTGTACAATTTTAATTGACAACTTTACACTTGACAACATCATATTCATCTATTTTAAAAATTATTAAAAACCGTCTTTTAATCAGCAACCCAAATTTTGATAGAACCAAAGTTTCAATAATAATTGTATAAGTAGTTTAATTCTTTATAATAATATAAAAGATATTAGCCATCAAAACTTACGCATATTTATCTAAACTCAAGGTTATGATAGATAAAATTATAATCATGCTACGGGTGTGTTTGGTAGATATTCTTGAGGAAATAATGCATATAAAATAGTGATATGATGAAAAATATGTAGTTAAAAAGTAAGGAAAAATTATTGTTGTGATGAAAAATATTATTTTATGGAAGAATGTGTAGTTGGAAATGAGTTTTGAAATAATATATTTTGAAAGAATGTGTATTAAACAAATATGTACATCATTCTTTACATTATCTTTTACATTTTGCCACGTGACCATTGGACAGTTTAAGATTTAGTTAGTTTTTCACCCAATCTAGTGTTAACACACTTGTAATATCGACAGTAATGTACAAAAAAGAGTGTACAAAAGGCATTATTCATAAAATTAATTGTTGCATGCACACTTAACTAAGCCTTGATATCTTATATAAGAGGAGTAATAATTATTTATACAATTAGTATTTCAACTCTTCACGAACTAACGGATGAATGCCGTAATTAACCAAGACTTGAGCTTATCGTTATTTCTTCAAATTTTCTTTTCTTTTTTTATTTTCATTCAATATCTGCCTTATATTGTGCCATGAAACAAGTTAGGGACATTCAGTGTAATTTTCCTTCTTTTTAAAAATGTGGTACTCTTTTAATTGGTGGTTTTAAAGGGTGATGAGTGACTGTGTTTAAACATATTAACCATATTTGAAATACTCAAATAAGATTGAACGATCCAAATGAAAAATGGGTAAATCTATTATTGGTCATTGTTATTGTATTTACATCGAATTTGTCCAACTAAAGTTACAAAAATAATATAGAAACAAGGTCCATTTGACATATATATATGAATCATCATTATCAAGTAGATCCTCAAATTATATTAAAATAATATAGAAAATATTTATATAATTGTAATATATCAAAGAAACAAGCACGACATGGGAATTCTAAAGTTAAAATCTTATTAATTTTTTTTTTTTGTGTCCAATAATAAGGTCTATTTGACATAACTTTTGAAAAGTGAAAAAAAAAAAAAAAAATTAGCTTTTGAGGAGTCAAATAAATCAACGATGGTTGGATTGTCTTACCAATTCCTTTCAATCCATTGGAATTTGAAAGCAGCTAGGTTAACCTTTAATTAATTAGAAAGAAACTAATAACAGTATATATGCAATTTCAGATGGAAAATTGCACAAACTTCGTAATGAAATCGGACATATGGAAATTGGGGATATGCAATCCGCTATTTAATTCATTTAAAGTAGCAAATTCAGTTCAAAATTGATTCAAAATAGTGATTCAAAAGAGTACTGCTCGAAACATTAGCAGAGTTCCATATCGTGTGTTGAATCGCAATCTCTCTATGAATAGAATCATGTATCTCTTTTTGGGGTTGATTTTTTTTTTTTTTTTTTCTCTCTTTGATTAGCTCTGCTTTCTTCTATTGTGATTTTTTTTTTGTTTCAAACAGTATATAGATTCAAATTAAAAGCATCATATTCAATTCAATTCAATTCATTTAAAAAATTGAATATATAATAGTTATAAAAGAATAGTTGAATTATTGCATATAATTTTAATTCAAAAATAATTATAAAAATTGATTAGTGCAACTCTTTAAGTTAAACTTTTAAAAAGATTTAATTGAATATCCTATGACTTTTGAATACTTTTTTAAAAATTTATTGAATGCACTAAGAGCCTGTTTGATATACCTTTTTTTTTTTTTTTTCCATAGGTTCCATTTCCCACTTTTGCCATGTTTGGTAGTCAAAATTTTTCATGCATAATATTTTCCTCCCACCCCCCATGTGTCCCTTTTTTCTATGTTTTTATTGAATTAGTTTTTCCACCACTTTGGTGGGAAAATGGTTTCCACCCTTTTTTTAATTTTTAATTTTGGCAATGAAAACAAATTTTATGGACAATTGTAAAATATATATATTTATATATATATATTTCTTTCATGGACAATTTTCATGAAAAACAAAGTCAAACGAACACCAAAAGATCTAAAATTTCAACATTTTTCAGGTGGAAATTATATCAATCAAACACAATAAATTAATAACTCCCAATAAAACAATTCTACGCAATTCAATTCCCTTTAATTCATTTTCTTTCCACCCAAATTTCAATATTGCAATCAAACAGACCCTAATACTTTTAGAGAGTATTAAAAGTCTACATTAGATATTCCTAAAGTTTTTATATCTTTAAAAGTCCCAATTGAATACATTCTCTAAATCATCTATAAAACATTAATAGCTTACTCATGTTTGATTTTGATAAATAAAAAAATAATAATAACATTTTAGTAGATTTTGATAAAAGTTGATAAAATAAGTGGTTAAAAATTTAATCAGATTCTTTTAGCTACTGTTACTTTTAAGTATAAAAAGGGGTTATTAATACAAAACACTCATGACATTTGCCTATTTTGCGCGACATATTCCATCCTTTTAGATTGGTGAAAAACTTTCCAATATGACCTCTTGAGTGCAGAACTTCCCTTGCTGTCCAAGTTCGAACAATCAAATCCACTTAGGGCCAAAAAAAAAAAAAATCAATAATTGCAGCTTTGGTCTCAAATCTTTTATTTTCCATCTTTTTCTTTCTCAAATCTCCCCGCCCCCGCCCCCAACACAAATCAAAACTCACCTCGGCACAAGCACAGATCCCAACTTCACTTCTCATCTCCTAGTTCGAAAATAATTAGTTGCAGTAAATTGTAGAACTATAAAATATAGGAAGTAGAACTTATCGACCGATCGAGTCTCGTGACCCCACGATATCCTAAAGCGAAATTGCTCGTCGATAACTGCTGCGACCTCTGTGGACAATCACT
>CAIGRP010078592.1:0-24473 GCA_903798385.1 Fraxinus cuspidata
AGATCCCAACATCCAGATTTATCCATTTGCATTGGCGTAGTCGAGAGCGAGAATGATCTCTCAATACGTTGGTTCTTTACGAAACTTAGGAAAGTGATCGAAGAAGTTAAGGATCTTGCCTACGTAATTGATTGGGGGTGAGTTTCTAATAAATGCTATCATCGAAGTTTTCCCTAAGGCACATCATGGGTACTGCATGTACCAGTGTAATCTGAAGACTATATATTGGGGCCAAGGCATCGTTGCATTGTTCAGGAAAGCGGTCGAAACTTACAGTGTTGAGGAATGTAATAAATTCATAGTCGAGATAGGAAGTAAGTCGTTCCCTGCGTGGGATTATCTTACAAAAATGGGGATAGAACATTGGGTGCGGTCACATTTTTCAGGACGTCGGTACAATTTGATGACGTCGAACAACGTGGAGTTTCTAAATACATTGTTCAAGAAGGATCGAGAGTTGCTAATTCTTGCAATGATGGAGAACATCCTACCAAACTACAGTAGTGGTTTTACGATCGACGTGCAAAATCACTGAATTGTACAAGCGACTTAAGAGAATAAACTGTTCAAGGCTGCAAATGTTGAGAGAAAGTTGATTGTGGAACCCCCTGGATGAGTCGCGCTTCTCCATACAATGTGCACATCAAGTGGCATACATGGTGGACATGACTAACAACTCATGCACTTGTACTCGATTTCAACTGGAGAGTTTTCTATGCGAGCATGCAGTCACGATAGCTATAAACAGAGGCTTTGCAACGAGAACATAGTGCTCTCCTTATTACATGGCTAATTATTAGAGGGCAGCGTATGTTGAGACTATATTTCCCCTACCGACAAAGCCGATAAGGAAGTTCCTGACCATATTCTCTCACTTAATAGTTTGTCTCCATCGATAGTTGAACCGCGTGGCCCTGGGCATCCACGTACTTCTAGAAAACTCTCTACTATAGAGTTTTTTCGATCTCATAGATGCGTTAGATGTAAAGCAGTTGGCCATGCTCGCCAAACTTGTTCGAGTCAGATTCCCCTGAATTTCAATTAGTCCAATCTGTAATGTTATTTCTCTTAAATGAACAATATGTACATTTATTTTAGTATTCTTCATAATTAATTCATATGTAAATATCTTCACAAATTTTACGCTTTTTTACAATTTTTACAATTATTTCGTATGTAAATAAACAAATAAGTGTACAATGTTTACAATTGTATTACAATGA
Source organism: Fraxinus cuspidata (assembly GCA_903798385.1). Classification (NCBI taxonomy): domain Eukaryota; kingdom Viridiplantae; phylum Streptophyta; class Magnoliopsida; order Lamiales; family Oleaceae; genus Fraxinus; species Fraxinus cuspidata. The sequence continues at coordinate 1,224 of CAIGRP010078592.1, forward strand.
TTACAACTGTATTACAATGCTTACATCTATTTCGAAAATAAAGAATCAATTGAATACATTTAATCGGATGCAAATAAGTACACAATGTTTACATCCATTGTACAATATTCACAAATATTAACAAATCACAAATGAATTCGTACAAGTCATATGCTAATTTATTTCTCTAAATCTGAATCCATGATTGGTTGATTCCATCAACCTTATGTCCTATACTCAAAAATTCTATATACTTTATTGCATGCATGCCGTAGTCGCCCCTGCAGTCCAAATCATAATATGTTAGATAGAAATCGTGCAACTAAAAAATTAAATTTTCTAGTTAAAATAAATTATAAACACTTACGATACGAATTGTCTCGCCGTTGTCGTGTCCCGCACGAATGCTAGTTTATCATGTGCAGTCAGGTCCGCTCGTCTAGCCATCATAGGAACGATCACAACCACAAGCTCCAGGAATTGCTCGAGTTGGCCTTGTGTCTGCATGAATGATCGGAGTCGTACACATAGATTGTGGAGTCAACAAATACGATTTCCACGGCGAAGTGGTGCCGATTCACAATCACTGTAATATACATATGTGTACAACCCTCCCATGACTTCCCTCCGACACTCGGCCACATTCCTATAACCTACTCCATCATATAATCGGGCACCGTGTATGTGTTACCCAAAACCTGGAGAAACTCGTGCTCAATGGTAACAGCGCGTACAAACTAAGTGCTTAGTATAACTCGGCCAGAAACGTCAAACGATTTTGGACATCGTAGAGAACGATCGCGCAACAAGTCCATGGCCATGTCAATGTGCTGTATCGGAAAAAATCAATAAAAATATGAATGAGTTATTTCATTTCATTAACAAAAAAATGTACAAAATATATAACAATAAGACTAATTAACTTACATCGTCGGCAAGCTAGGATCCCGGTCAGATGACTTCATGGAACCACTTGTACGCATCCAAGATCATCCTAGAAGATATCGTGCGACTGGCTCTGAAAAAAATACAGAAATAATGTTAAACGACGCATAGAAGAGTAAGCGTAGCGCAGGTTAATAAAATAATACAATACGTACTCGAGCTTCATTGATCTCCATGCCAACTCGAAGACTTTCTATTTCACGGGGTCCACCTCCTCGAAGAGATTGAGGTACGTCCCGTCAACGAACGTTCTCCTCTTTGCCTCGATCGTGAAGGGAGAAATATCGTGCTGTGACAACAACTTTGCCCTTTTGTCGACCACCTGTTTCGGGCAGTCCAGGCACGCTTTTTCTCCTCAACCACGTCGGGCGTACTCTCATCCTCTACCCCGGGACCCCCGTCTCCTCGGGGCTCCCCACGTCCACAGTCATCGGGGTCACCCCTTGGTCCTCTCCTCTGAGCCAGGAACCGTGACCCTCTCGTGGCTCCCTAACTTTTTCGCCACCTCCATCTGGGCTACTGCTTCCGTGGTGTCCTCCCCAGCCACCCCTCACATTCCCGTCGGGGCCACCACCTTCGTCCTATCCTCCCCGACCTCCCCTCCTGCTCCACATATTAAAAAAATGATTCCATAGCACTATTATCCTCAAAGAACTGTCTGTGACCCCTCTCCCCATCACCCTCTCAGTCAACCCGGCTGTCACCCCGTCCCCTACTCGTTATATTGACTCGAAGGCTTGAGACTTCATCCTGAAGGTCTACTAAGTGGCTATGTAGAACTCCAACATCATTGGATAAATCGTCGACCCTTCCATTAAACTCTCGTAGCATCTTGTCCATCTGCTTCGTCGGCGGTCGTACTGATCGTCGACCTTTCCTATCAACTCTTGTCGTGATATCCCCACCTCCTCCGCTATAAATACAGTCAGAGGGTCATATAGATCAGCGAAATATTGCCTTTGACTGTGTGGAGGAGATCCACGGAGTAGGTGAGTGGGCTGGACGGGGAAGAATGAGACCTGAATGGCGAATGTGATCCACTCGGCAGTGGTGACCCCCTCGGCGGCAGTGATGCCCTCGATAGAGGAGATTCTCTCAACGGAGGTGATCGTCGATCAACTGGATTGCGCTCCTACACGAATGGGAATATTAAAAATTATTTTTTAATGAAAATCGACTGTAATCAATAAATTATATTCAATTCACTTACCTCATCTCAGCCTAGGATGGAATCGGACACCCGATCATCTTCATTGTACGGAGCGGCTAATTCACACACATAACCACGAGCCTCTTTCTCTATCGATGACATCAACTCAGTTATGACTTCAAACTGGTATATCTACATTTTGACTAGCTAACGATCATGTAATCAGATTTTGGAACTACACACAACATAAATCACAAATGTATTAACTCACTTGGGGGTCTTTATGAGAGCTGATAATTGTTTGCTAATTGGACATCTCTCTACTCGGGATACTTGCCAATTATGCATCCAAGGGAAGCGTGTCTCCCCTCGCCTTACAAACCGGGTACCTAGGAGAGGGACAATCTCATACATCCAGATTTGTAACACATACAATTATAATATTCATATTTATTATAAATAATATTTTAACGTTAATTATGCCAAACATTTGCATGTACTGCCGGGACAATCCATATGTATCGTACTTATGCATGATCCCTTTCGGCCTTAAGTTTGATCTGGTGAAAATGTGCGACGTGTCCTCGAAGCACATTCGACCACACGGATATGTGTTGAAGACATCAAGATCGTCGATCATCTCCAAATGGAATAGGTCAATCCCAGTCTTCATGTGGTGACATCGTAACATGCTCTCGAGGATGTAGACCAGGCCGAGCTTCAATTTGTCTAACATATGGTCACAGCCCCTAATTGCATCCATCATCGTCCCCTGTCCCTAAAAGTAAGCATTGTCCAGCCTACTGCCTCTCTGAGTATAGGCACGAGCTGCATTATCGCCCGTAATCTTCAATCTAGAGATCAGGACAAACTTGAACATAGAGAAACTGGCGACTTTGCCCCTGAGGTTGAAGTGGAGAGCATCGCCGTCGACTAGACTCAGCAACCGACACAGTAGGTCATCGATAATCTACCCCGAGAACTGCACAACTCTCAACTCGTACGGGGCCAAAGAAAGGACCGTCGTAGCATATCTGCATGTTGCTCATCCAGCATCTCCAATACGGCAGTGTAACTACCAAGGCTACCGTTCCAAGTAGCCTTACCCGGCATCTATCTCAAAGTCGTGTCCAAGTGATACTTCATACTGCAAAAATTTAAATATTAGCACATTAAACATAAGATAATAAAATACAGCATCACTTTCATGATGATCATTAAGAAGAGAACTGCAATCCTATTCTGTTTTGGTGTCTTTCTAATAGTGCGGTGTCTCATTGAGGAGTGGGTGTGCTAGAGAAAGCTTGTGAAGAAGTCCCTTATATATATATGAAGTATGAATTTATTTGACTAAATTTGTGTCACGCGTTTTCTATAACGTGTTTTATGTCGCAAGTGTATGGTGTCAAGTTTTGTAATATAGTAGTAGAGTCAAGTGTCGAACCCACAAGGATTGTAATTTAATTCTTACCAAGTACTATAATTATTTCAGCTTTTACTTTATCTAGAAAAATCAAATCTCAAGTCAATGTTTTTATCCTAAAATAATATGAATGTGTAACAATTCAAATGGAATGAAAACAAATTATAGGAGAATTATCAATGCCAGAAAGCCTAGGGATTGATTTCATCTCACTATCAACAATGTTTTTCAACTTCTATAGTTACTTCTATCGATTTTTCCTAAATTCATAGGCAAGAATCTTAGGTTAAATTTTATTCCCTCTTTAGAGTGCTAAATAGAACCTATTTCTATATTTTAATTTCANATAGTTACTTCTATCGATTTTTCCTAAATTCATAGGCAAGAATCTTAGGTTAAATTTTATTCCCTCTTTAGAGTGCTAAATAGAACCTATTTCTATATTTTAATTTCAATATCTCTATTCGAATTAATGCTATAGAAATTATATGCGCAGGATTCTTAAATGAAATAAGCCTCGGATGAATTATACTTTATCTCGAAACCTATAATTTTCTAGATTATGTTATTCCTAAATCACGCCTAAATTTCCCTCTCGAGTACCAAAATTTAAAGTATCAAATCATTCAATTATTGATCAGGTAATTAAAAGCAATGCGCAAAAATTAACACAAATAAATTAACAAAAAAATCAAATAAATTAACTATAATAGAATCCAAATATGTCTCAAGTTTAATTACATCAAACCGTAGATATTGAAATTAGTTCATGACTTCTAAAAACGACATATTAAATTCTAAATTAAAGAACATGGAGAAGAATAGAGAATAAGAAAAACTGTTTTGCCGCTTGAATTCTTCTCCAATTCGTTGTTGTTTTTGCTCTTGATAATTGCTCATTTTCCTTGTCTCCTAAGCCCTTTTTCTCCCCTTGAATTAAGTCTTCTAGTTTATATTTATAGCCTTTTAAGATATCAACACGGATTGGAGTTGGGCCGGGCTGAAAAAATATAGAAAAAAACTATTTCTGGACAGTCGGGAAGCAGCTCCGCGTCAAATATGCTAGTGGCGACGCAGCGTCCACTGGCTGGCGCCACGGCACCAGCAGTTCTGCTGATTTTCCGGCAGCGCCCAGCCTCTTGTTGATTCTTCTCCACTCTATTTTTCTTCTTGTTTCACCTCCTCTTCACCCCTACTTTTATGATCATACGTGGATCCATCCCAAACTCCGAAATACGTCTTTTCTCCAATGTATTTAAACTACAAAGAACATGAACAAACACATCAAAACGCTCATAAGTGTTCAAGAACAAGACGAAAACTAAGTTTTAGAGGTATTAATTTAATGAGTGATTTACACTCATCAACTTCTAAAAGTTATTAGGTAAGAGTCTCTATTCCTATTCGCTCACACAAAATCACAAGTTACTGCAACATCCAAAATAATATCCCCTTCTTCATTTTGATTCTCAAAGTCATAGTTTCATGTAACGGATTGCCTAAATCAACTCATCCATAACTTCTTGAAATCGCTTCTCTGTTGCCTTATATAAGCCTTTTTATGAAGCATTTTCACTTATAACACTAATTGACTGTTCTCCGAAAAGAAGTTCAACTATCCCCTGCCCACTGAACTTCCATACCTCATCTTTTAAACCCAGTTCAACAATTATTTTAACCAGATGTCTAACTTTCTCTTACTTATAAGGTTTATATTTTGTGTTCCCAAATTATTTGTGTCGAGTTCCTTAATTTTTTCTCCTTTGCTTCTACATATTTAACCAGTTTTGTGCAGGCCATGCTGATTTTCCTCGTGTTCGTCACTTCTACTATTTCTAAGTATTTTAGTGTATTTCCAGCACCTCTGGACACCGAAGTATTATGTTACTTAAAGGCTACACACTAGCTAACACAGTCCACTTTGCAGTACATCTAGGAACCGATGCAAGCACATTACTCGTTAGGACAGACTCCAACCAATGTATAGAAGGAAATAAATAAATAAATATATATATATATATATATATATATAAAAATACCACTACAGCATGCTTTTTAAATCACTTAAAAGATATTGTATCATGATTAATGGTCCTTTTGACCAATTTCGTTTACTAATTTTATACCGTCTAACTTGTCATATTAATTCAAAGTCTTGGTTCTCTTCTAACTTGTTCTCTTTTGTTGTTTAAACATACTTCACAGTTCATCCAATCGAGAATGAGCTAAAAGATGCCATGCAGATGAAGTCAATAATCCGTACATCAATCACATTATGTACTTGTGTATATGTGGCAACCAGCTTCTTTGGATTTCTCCTCTTTGGTAAACAGACAATGGATGATGTACTTGCCAATTTTGACGGTGATCTTGGGATCCCGTTTAGTCCATTACTTAATGACATTGTGAGAGTAAGCTATGCCATCCACTTGATGCTCGTATTTCCCATTGTCTTCTTCTCCCTTCGCCTCAATGTTGATGGCATTCTGTTCCCCTATGCCATTCCTATTGCACTTGATAATAGGAGATTCTTTTCGATAACAGTAGCTCTTATGGGTTTCATCTTTTTGGGAGCAAATTGTGTGCCTAGCATATGGGATGCTTTCCAGTTTACTGGTGCCACAGCTACTGTCGCCGTTGGCTATATTTTTCCCGCTGCCATTGCCCTCAGGTAAGTGGAGCTTTACCACATTCAAATTTTAACAGAATGGATACTTGCTGCTCTTGTGATCCAAATAATGCTTATTGATCTTAAAGAAAGCTGTTGTAGTTATAATATAGTAATCATGATTTGGGTTTGGCCATTTAGTTTCTTGTATGTATGAAGTCGTTCACTGCATGTATGCTATGATGCAACATTAGACTATACTAGACATTACAATGGACAAGATTAAAAAAAAAAAATCTGTCTTAATATTGTCTGCTACTATCTAAACCACTTTACCGAACATGTCGTAAGAGATTAAAAGAGTAATGCTACTATTATATTTACATTTTCTGGAAGTCCTAACCATATAGTCCAAAAGATTGTTTTATATGAAATAGATTTGAAAGCTAAACATAGGAGATTTGTCGACTTCAATTATTTGTAGTTCACAAACCTAGCAAATATCATGGATGTAGTTATGAAATCCAGGTCGTGTATAATTTATATATATATGTGCAGATTTGCATTGTTTGTTGTCTTTATTTCAACATTGAAATAAGATCTTGTGAGTTACCTCCTGGTTCTATCATCTTTTCCTAGTTAAATCAATGACCCCATTTTTTTTATGTGATGCAGGAACACACATGGAATTGCAACAAAGAATGACAGAGTAGTGTCATGGATAATGATACTCTTGGCAGTTTCTTCGAGTACAGTGGCCATCTGCAGTGACATTTACAGCATCTTTAATGGCAGTGAAGGAGCCGAAACATAGGTCAGATTAAAGCCTATTTACATATTGTTCTTTTTCCACAGGTACGTAATATATACCTGTCTGACATAGAAATACTGATCAATCAAAACAATTCTCCGCGTTCCTGGCAAAAGTTGATGGTTCTAGGTTTCTGGATCATTGCTAGTATTTATCTTGAATCCAAGAACGTGAGATGTTGGGATTTAAAGGAATGAGCCAACTCAGGTTGCTTTTGGATTGAATTAGCTATACTGCAAATTTCACTAAATTCTTTTTGCATCTCCTCCGAAAAAAAGAAAAAGATACTGTTTTGGATAAACTTCCAGATTGAGTGAAAGTAACAATTTTGTAGATTGTGTATCATCAACTGTAGTTCTTGTTATGAAATTTTTGTGACTCATTTCTTGATAAAATTATCAGAATGTGCAAATGCTGAAATGGGATGAATCCCAGCTATAATTGTAGTCTGCATTAATCAAAAGGTTGATGTTTGTTTTTTCCTCAAAATAGGTATCCCCTTACATTTTATGAATTATGAACGAGTTCTAACTCCATTGACATGTCTGGTAAGCTACTGTGTGTACTCAATGAATTTGTAGCATCGTGCACTAGGTACATTGAGCAATAATTTTTAGCTTTGGGCTTTTCGTGTTTTCTTGTTTATTTCCTTTTGTGTGAAGTTGACATCTGCAATCAAATCTCCATCAACAGTTTCCAATATAGAGCCCATTTTGGGAAAAAAATGTGTTTTGGAATATTATATTTTCGAGAATGTGGTTAAAAATAAATTTTTGATAAAATGTGGATCAAACCAACACAAAAACATTTTTCATTGACTTCCATCAGGTTATTACTTCCTCACATTTTAAATTTTATTTAATTATATTAAATCTTTCTCATCAAATTTATTATATTTGTGTATAAACATAATAGCATCTTCAAGAGATTTTATTTTTGAAGAGCATATTCTAAAATTTAGAAAGTATCTATAAATTTAGAGAGAAATATTTAAGTACTTGAACGGGTTCTTTATATTTAACACTTATTTTTATTACTCCTAAAAAATATTTATTCTTTTTTTTTTCTTTTTTTTTCACTAACTTTTTGCACTTTGTTAATTAAAATATTAATGTATAGAGTCTATTTGAACATAATTTTAAAAATTGACTTCTTAAAATAGAGAGCATTTTATATTAAAAGAATCTATGAGAGATGTTCTAACTACCATATCTAATTTCCCAATAAAATGATGTAAAATTGCACATATCATTTAACTGTTATATTATACGTTTGGGATGCATTTAGATACTATTTGGCCCTCCTTTTTAATATTTATATTTTCTTAAATTTACTTTCAATCACACATTTAATGGAATTTACAAGTTTTTAACCATACATTTTATCAAATTTTATTAAATTTATTAAAATTTGATTTTTAACAAAATCAAACAGAAGCATAATTTACTTAAGCGTTTTCCTTTACAATAATACTATTTGTACATTATTTCCCTTAAATTAATGTTGACATTCCTTCGCTTTCAAAAATATTCGGAAGGGAAAATTATTTTTTTTATAAATTATCTAATGATATGTTGTCATGTGACATAAAGTAAATAATGAAGTAAAAATTGATGTATATGTAACATGATTGTTTCCTTCATAGTTGGGTTTCAAATCTTTTGTTGTTTTCACTTAACATCAAGAAGAATACATTGTACAGCTATAATAAGAAGAAAGCTTGAGAAGTTTGGGGAAGTGCTGCTTTCTTTTTCACAGCTGTATATGATGACTCGAGAATCAAGATGGATGGCATAAGAAATTCTTTATTTTTCCTTTTTTGTGTAAAATTGAGTGTTGCAGTCAAAGGTCCACCACTTTCCCATTTATTTCATCAAATCGCCACTGGCTAAAGTTTTGTTGACGGAAACTTCGTTTGGTATCAATTAAGCGAACTGAAATTTCGATAAAATCGACAAAATAGTGTGTCCTAAAACTGTCGACTCTTCGAAAAGAAGAATCGGCAGCTAAAAACGTCGATTTTTTAAAAATTTCCAGTACATTTTGCATGGGGTGTCTCTTCGTTAATCCTAAACAGTGTTTTATGTTAGTAACGTGTTAAATAGGTTAATATGTTTATATGTAAGTTTAGACATGGAGTTCTTGATGTTTCTTTTCTCGATTGTGTCACATATACATAATGATTTACACACACTTAATGTAGAGATATATGATTGGGTTAGAAGTCCTTCAATCAAATAAAAAAAAAAAATCTTCACTCTTTTTTTGACACATTTGTATGTAAATAATTACGTAACTATATTACACACAAGTAACATTTTTCTTCTATAATATTGACATCGGCAATCAAATCTCCATGAGCAATTTCATATTTATTTCATCAGCGGGCACAAGCATTTATCATCGACTTCCACTAGGATTGACTAGGGCATTTGTTCACATCCTTCTATGCGGTTCCTAAATTTTAATTACACAAAAAAGAAATAGAAAAGAAATATATGAAAACTGATATTCTCTATATGAATTTGAAAAAATCCTAAACTTTCTTGAATTGTCAAATGCCATTGGCCTTGATGAAATCTTGATGCAATTTGGTTCAATTGGCTGCAATATTGTAGTTACCTTTTTGGCCTTCATTAACATTATAATTCATTTTTTTCTCTTTTCAAAACTTTTTCTTCTTTTTTAATCATACATTCTTTAAAAAAATATTATTTCAAAAATTATAATCTCAAATAATTGGGCCAAATGGGACGTATATTTCTCCGGGGAAAAGGACATTGCCATGAGACATTCTTTAACCATACATTTTTTAAAAAAATATTATTCAAAAAATTATAATCTCAAATAATTGAACCAAATGGAACGTATTTCTGCAGGGGAAAAGGACATTGACTTAAAAGTAATGAGACAAAAAGAAAAATAAATTAAAATGCCAATAATATGCTTACAAATTTCCTTTTTTATTTATTATTTTTATTTGGAAAGAAATTAAATATAATTTATATACAAACTTTAACATCAATAAATTGAAAAAAGAAATTGCACACATCATCACGTTTTCTATGCATTAAATAATTGTAAAAAGTGGTATACTCACCGACAACTTTATAAATATTTTAAAATGACATGAAATTTACTTCGTGGTTTGTCCCGATCATGCCCCCATCAAGCTTCATTTTACATCAATAGAATATTTAAATAACATATAATGAATAGTTCGATCTTTGTAAAATCCGTTGGAGTCAAATAGTTACGATTTGAAGTACTTTTTAACAATAGTTCAATCATTACTCGTGATGTACATCATGCAAAAATAGACTTAATTACTAGAATATAATACGTAATCAAATACCTTTGAATTTATATCACGTGCTAAGTTTTTTTACTATGACGAGAAAATGACATTTATAAACTTATATACGATCATTGCGGGCCTTTTTTTTTTCAAAATTCTATATTTATTTATAAAATATGTTTGCCATTATTGTGTTGAATAGAGCTATACGGTCTTAACTCAATCGATTGTAAAATGGATGTCGGCGTATCAACCAAATGGGCTAAGTAGAAATCACAAAATATATTTTAACTAATGAATCAGTCAATCATTAATCCAAGTCAATCGATAATCCATTGGTTTAGTTTGAAATTGATATCGAACCCTCCATTTGGAAGGCATAATCAAACTTTTTGAGTATGTAATGATGGATTAAGACAGCATCTTTACATCACACCTAACACATTTTGATTCTGAATATTTTTGGGACCTACTTCTTAATGAACTTTTCCCTTTTCTTTTTAATACTCTGTGTTTATACATTTTGTCATGGTTAAAAAGAGTCGTAGTAGATTGATGGCTATTAAGGATGTACATTTTTGTGGGAACCACCTATGACGAGTCAAGATTGAACCAAAATTATTTGTTTGATTCAATTACGGGTGACAAACTGATCAAGTAGCTCACAAGCTCTTTGACTCGACTCGACTCGATTTGACCCCGATCATTGGACGGCTCGAACTCGTTTTAAGATGAACTATGGATTGAGCCGACTCATTTGAGTTCGTGGACACGAGCTAGCAAGCCGAGTTTCATTTGGTTATATACACTTCTCAATTATAACTACGGAATGAAGTTTTAATTTATTAGTAATATATTTTATTATACTCTCTCAATTAAACAAATTATTAAGTTAATTTATATCAATTACGTGAATAAATATGTATCCAGAATAATCATTACCGTATATTAAATTGTAGACATCTCTAGAGGGACGTTTTCGATTTTTATAAGATATTCGGTACCCAAAACTACGGTAGCTCAAATTATCTTTCATTCTAAGATATAAAATGTATCTATTTTATATGATGTGTTGTTTGGTAAGGCGAATTTTAACAATGTTAAAAAAATAATAATAAAGAAAGAAAGAAAGTAAAAAATGTTTTTCTTTTATTTTAAATTGAAGAAGTATCAATAATTCTCTATATTGGAAAGCCGTCTGTCATCCATTAGCAAGTCATGCCTAATGACTTTGTTTATTTTTCTAAACTCTTCCTTTGAACTTTTTTATTTTATTTTAATTCATAAATAATATGATGGACTGTGTTTATTTCTTTTGTTATAATATCAATTAATTTACATTATAATTAGGTTTTCCCTTGAATTTGTTTTCAATTTTATAGCAACTTGCTTAATTATTTTTCAATAATTTGTTGTTGGTCAAATTAATTAATTCATATTTGTTTATGCAAACGTCTGCGCTGCTGCTTAGGGATTTTGTTATAAATTAATTTTATTATGCTTAGTGTATATTCTATGGGATATATTTTACCTTACATTGTATGAAAATTCAAAAAGTGTTGAGGAGAAAGTGTAATTTTTTAAAACTATCACGACACGAAAATAATTTAACATAAGATGTTCGAATGAAATTAATTTACGTATGATTCGTATTATGAAAGATTAAACAACGAGATTCCGCTTATTGCGCATTAAATAGACTAGAAACACGACACGGTCCCGCCGTCTGCCACCGGTGGTTGACAGGCTGTTTGTGTCTGGTGTTTTGGAACTATCTCCACAGACACGTGTCATTCATACGTTAATCAAGCAACTTTTGCGTCACCTACCATGTCATTTTATCTTTTTTTATGGATTTATATTATTCTCTTTTAATTATTTTATTATTTTTTTGACGGTCCAACTTGCCTGCCACCTGTGAACCTTCGAAAGAGTCCCCATTTTGTCCTCATATCTCTGATTTGAAATTCAAATGTTTATGCTAATCATAACTATGCCCCATGCATCCGTGGTGACAAGACACTATAGTATTTAAATAATACTACGTAATCTCACTAGAATTACGACCCTAATTTAAGTTGCTTTAAATGATAAACTAAATTAAAAGTGAAATTAAATAAGTTTTAATTTTACATACCATTTAGAGTCATCTAAACTGAGGTTGTAACCCTAATGAGGCTAAATAACATTACTCATAGTATTTAGGGATGAATTATGTTTGGTTTACCATTATAAATGACAATTTTTCTGATAATATATCACGTGATAATTTGTTATTGGATAATTTAAAAAAAGATAATGTTTCATGTACACCGGGATGTACAGCCCCCGCACAATAGGGGAGGCCCACAAATTTTTTATTCGAGGTGGGTCCCCTTTTTTGTGAGGTGAGTGTACACCGTACACCCGGTGTACAAAAAGTATTATCCTTTAAAAAATATCTTATTTTTGTAACCAATTAAAAAGAGAGACTATTTTAGCTGTCAACCAATAAAAAAAATTTCCCATACACGTGCTATACTTTAAATAAATTATAATAAAAAAAAATAACAGTCAAAATAGGTACTATGTTTTTCCGTGTCTCTTTGGTCAAATTCCTTAGATTGCAAAGTAGAGATGGGACATTTTAATATTTTATGCTATAGAAAAATTTGGGGGCGTTTTATTTGTATTTTAATTTTGGGTCTTGAATTCATTTTCACTTTCTATTTTAAATTGTAAGATAATAATGCTATTCAAACATGATTTAAAAACAGATGATGTGTTTGCAGCAATTCTATGAGTAAATTTTTTCTAAGGATATGTTTAATTGTGCAAAGTTTTCCATTAAAAATAGAAAATCAATTCCAACTTCTATTTTTGTATTGTTTGATGACAATAATTTTCAATGGAAAAACGTTTTCTTGGTTTCCCTCACGCAAGCACATTTTCTTTGTTTTTGTTGAAAATGAATTCCCACCACTTTTGTGGGAAAATTTTTTTTTTTTTATTTGTAATTGGAAAAAATTCTAGACACAATGGTAAAAAAAATTTATCACTTTTATTGACAATTTTCATGCAAAACAATGCCAAACGAATGGTATTCGGTATGAAATTTTTTTAAATTTATTTATTTATTTTTTGTAATTGGAATAAATTCTAGACCAAATTGTAAAAATAAATTATCACTTTAAATGACAATTTTCATGAAAAACGAAGTCAAACGGACACCAAACTTTCAACATTTTTTAGGTGGAAAATTATATCAATCAAACACAATTAATTACAATTTTCAATAAAATAGATTCTAGGCAATTCAATTTCCTGTAATTCATTTTCTTTCCACCAAAATTCCACTTTTACAATCAAACGGACCCTAACTTTCAAATGATCTTGTGACGCGTGTTTCCCTATTTTTAAAGCATATCAATGACCCTATTGGTGTAGCAAAACTCGTTTTAAAATTGCTAATAACTAGTTTTGTTTGTAATTTTGAAAATTTATTTCTCGAAAAAGAAAACTAGAAAATACGTTTGGCTTAAAATTTTGAAAAATTATTGTATAACATTTTATTCCATGAATTTGATTTTTTAGTAAAAATAGAATAATCTTATATTAGTGTGTGTGTGTGTATATATATATATATATATATATATAAAAGAGAGTGAATCTTACCATATTTTTTGGGGGTGTCAAAGGGTCGAGCAGCGCGTTGGCTCGATCGCTCGGTTCGTCAAAACTTGACTCGTGGAGACAAGCCCAAACCCGAACCGAGTGAGTAGGCTTGCCTTGTGGGTGAGCAGCTCGTGAGAGCTCGACAAGTCTACCCACGAGCAGGCTCGTGGTTCGCCGGCTACATTGACTAAAACAGTCACTTATTAAAATCAAGTGGTCGTTTTCATCACTGAACTATTGTTTGTGGCTGTTAAACCCTTTAATTTTTTATTATTATTATTATCGTCATCATCATCACCTCTATAAATACCTTACTACCTTAATACATTTTTCGCACAACAACAATAACTCTTACTCTCATCAACATTCTATTACCTCCAATTTCAATATTCATTATATTCTTACAAGTTATAACTTACTCTCTTCACATACTCATGTTTACTTACTTTACTGTAAATTTATAATACACATTACACAATACATATTCTATTATCTATAACTATACTTTATACACATTGTCATTACAATTTACATTCGTACAAATTACAATTATTCAATTTCTACATATTCATTTGTCATTTCAACTTCATTCAAGTTCATATATTATTAATTCATCACAAGTGGATCCACATTCATTTATTGAGGGCTTGTTTGGTATCGGTGGCGAATCACCTATAATGCCACAAAGTCAATTTGACGATAAATTTGCCTAACTCAACGACGTACCCATTATCGAAAATATTCTAGATTTGGATGCTTAATCTATAACTATACTTTATACACATTGTCATTACAATTTACATTCGTACAAATTACAGTTATTCAATTTCAACATATTCATTTGTCATTTCAACTTCATTCAAGTTCATATATTATTAATTCATCACAAGTTGATCCACATTCAATTATTGAGGGCTTGTTTGGTATCGGTGGCGAATCACCTATAATGCCACAAAGTCAATTTCACGATAAATTTGCCAAACTCAACGACGTACCCATTCTCGAAAAATATTCTAGATTTGGATGCTTACGAAACTAGTAGTCCAAAGGAAACAATGATGACAATATTTTAAATGAATTTGATTGGGTTTTAGCTTTTAAAATTAAAATAAAAATTGACAAATTTTTATGACTCTGCAAATATTTTAAATGTATTGTACTATCCAACTATATGTATGGTGCTTGAAAATCTTTATATCATTGCAAGGACTTTTGATAAATACAAAAATAACATACAAAAACGACCTCAATTTTAGTGAAATTATATTTTCTATGAAATTAAAAAGACATGCCTATATTATTTCATTTGGCATGCATCATGAATCTCCGACACAATTTATTAGATACTAAATATGTAATTGATCAAATTTCAAAAGTTTTAACTTTAAACACACGTATCACTTACAAAAAAAATTAAAACAAATTTTATGCGAAATATATGAATTATATGCACAACGAATATGTGCAAATATTAGTCGGATACCCTCGTACTTACTCCTCCCGCTAACTTGAAGAAGATGAGGTTGAAATATTAAATTTATTTGAAAGCATTAATACATATAGATATGATGCAATAGGTTCTTCTTGTGATAGTATGTCTATCGCATGCAATCAGATATTCGACACAAGTTCAAATGTATTGCCTAATGAATTATTTGATTACTTTAATCCTTATATACCAATAATGCATCAATTAAAAAAAGTTCAGAAAAAGTAATTAACTTATGTCGAAAGTACGAATGAAAATGGCTAGTAGTTTCTTCAATTGCAAAAGTCCTACTAACACTTTAGGTTAACATTGTAGCTTTGGAGTCTGCTTTTAGTGCAGATAAAAGAGTTCTATCCGAGATCAAAAGTCGTCTAAAAGAAGATATTTTGGAAGCATTAATGTGTTGAATGATTGGCAAGACGTTCACATCTGACTACAAGATAAATATATTGAAATTGTATATCGTCGGTAAGTGATATTTAATTTAACCATATAAATAAAATTTGTTATTTTATAATACTGTTTTTAATTTTTTAAAAATTTGTACATATAACAAGTTGTTCATGTACAATTTTTAACTTTTCATACTCAAATTTTAAGCGGTCGATCCCAAACTCTAATAAAGAATAAGAGTTTTATCTAAAAATAATAATAAAAATAAATCGGGAACTCGCAGCCCAAGCTCAACTTGAGCCACAAGCCACCAGCTGAGCCTGACCTTGAGGAATGAGCTTGGCTCGTGGAGAGCATAAGCTGAGCTCGTGGGCATTAACATTTCCACATCTAATATTTTCTTGGCTACTAAAGTAAAATAAAATTAACTAATAAATTGAGTTCAAAATATAAGAAAAAAAAATTTTGCGTCGTACCAAAAAAATGGGGATCAAACAAGTACTATATATGCACCGTTTGATTTATTTTGCACTCATTTTTTCTAAAACCATTTATTTTTTGAAATTTGATATTAGAAATTAGAGCGCACGGAAAGTTAAATGATAGCAATTTTATATTAACTTATTAGAGCAGTGAATATTAACACAAATCTTGAACTGATTAAAATGGTTAATTAATCCAGAAAATAGACGGTTATTAGACAAAATGACAAATGGTCTTGCTCTTTTCATTTTGAACCACAAAATCAGATGGCATTGACTCAGTCTTCAGTCAAAGTTTTCTAATTTATACAATATTTTATTTTTGAATAATATGAAAATAGTTGTTGATTTGACAGTTATCCCTTTCTTTAAGTGGGAAATGATTTTTTAACTTATAATTGAAAAATGAAATTTCTACTGCGAAACTTACTCTACAAATTTGACTTTGATAATTAAAAGTGTGAATTTCTTGAGGTTTATGAAAATTTCAACATACTCTTTTTAGTTTTAAAAATTAATAATATTTATACTACAATTTTTATTGGTTCCACCATATATCTTAATTTTACTTAAAGCACACAATCTTTGTTTATTGTAATATTTATGTTCATTTTTTATTTTTTATTTTGTTAAATTCTTAACTTCAGCTTTTCAATTGTAACACCTCATCCTTGATGATAATTTTTATCAAAATATTTTATTTGCTTATTTTGAAATGAGAGAAAAATAATTTGTTGCTCCTTTTTATTTTGTTGTGTTTTAATATATATTGGAAATATAAGTCATTTTACGCCATTCA
This sequence comes from Fraxinus cuspidata, assembly GCA_903798385.1. Taxonomy (NCBI): domain Eukaryota; kingdom Viridiplantae; phylum Streptophyta; class Magnoliopsida; order Lamiales; family Oleaceae; genus Fraxinus; species Fraxinus cuspidata. The sequence continues at coordinate 18,255 of CAIGRP010078592.1, forward strand.
AATGACTTTTTCAATGGAAACCACTATTAGAGACAATATCTGCTAATTAATAAAAAATTAACAAGAACAATGCGACGGAAAAACTAGGGATATAATTACTACAATGAAAAAAAAAACTAAGAACTTTAAGTGTAGTAAATTTTTGTATAGCTAATAGAGATTATTGTGTGAATATAATAGGATTGACAAAATTCTACGCCTCACCCGCCCAGAATTCTCCAAACCTGTCCTCGGATCTTTTAATTTCATTACATCTATATTGTATTTATGCTTATTAATTTAAAATTGTATTTAAAAGATAATTAATTAAACGGATGCCGTAAATTGGTGTATTTAATCTTCGTCCCGTGCATTTTTAAACCGCCCCTAACTCTCGAAAATTCCCGACGAATGGGATGGTAATGGCCACCACAGCCCTCGCCCAACCCTATTGTCATCCTTAAAATACAAATATATATTTTTTAAATACAAAAATGTCCCCTATTGACCTCAAAATTCAACGGACGCATGGTCAGTAGAAGTTTCGGGTTGGAGTCAAAATCGACCCAAACCAAATCGAGCCTAGACCTAGCAACAACTCGTCTTAATGAGTCACTAGATCGGCTCGTACAAGCCACCAAACAAGCTAGTGGCTAATAGGCTGGCTAGACCCATTGATACCACTACAATTTCTATGTAAACATGAAGACGATCTAGGTAGAGAATTGAAATTATTTTTAAATTTCACTATGCATGTATAAGTAAATTTCTAATAGTTCCAACACTCGAAAATAACATTTTTAACTAACTTGCGCGTCTCACCATAAGAGTTTTAAAAGTCATTAGTTCTGGAAGACGTTTTTCACACCGAGAGTCTAGACCATAGAGATTGTTAATCCAAGATAACATATGTGAACAACAAAAAATTTAACATTGATAATAATTGTTTGATGTTAGTGTGCTTTCAAGATAATTAACTTTGATTGTGTTGAATAAAGAATCAGTCAAGTGTTTGGTAAATTTTGTTTTAAAATTGTTGTACATTTCGATAACAGCATTTTAAAGCCTGATAAACGAAAGTGATTTATTGCTGTATAGGTATATAATTATTAAGAACATTAATTACAATGATGTCATTTCGTATTATTATTATTATTATTATTATTATTATTATTGTTGTCGTTAATAATGTTATATAAACTTTATCTGTGCTTTTATAACAATGCATGCACGATATTTATTTTATAATGAAAAAAATAACAATTAAAATTAAATCTCAATCTCAATCTCAATCTCAATCTCAATCTGTAAATTACTAAATAAAAGCATAGTCAATGACTCAAAATAATAGACATTCAAATAAATTTAAATTACCTTGAATGCGCCGAATTCAATTGATAGGTTTATATAGAATGAATAAATTTAATTAATTAAAGTAGTTAAATTTTTTATTTTAATTAGTAAATGATAGGAAAAGCTAAAAACAGAATTTGAAAAGTTACTGGTGTGTTTGGTTTGTTATTTTCAATTTTCTGCTTTGTAAAACACTAAAAACATGTTTGATTTGGTACTTTAGGATTTTAGAAAACAATGTCAAAATTATATTATAAAATTAAAAACGCATTTTTGACGTTTTTAGTGAAAATTCTGAAAACACTCAAAATATGGAAAACAAACGTTTAACAAAACTAATAAAATTTTAAAATTTTAAAAATATAGATTTTTTTTGAAAAAAATTCTGAAAAACTAAAATTCTAAAAAATATAAAATAAAATAACAAAAATTCTTTTAAAAAATAAGAATTATAAAAAACAAAAAATTATAAAAATAGTTAGAGATGATAATGATTATTTACATAAAAAATTAAAAAAATATATTTAAATCAACATAAATAAAAAATATTCACGTTCCACAACATTAACTTTTATTTCTATTTCCAATGTTTTAAACTCAAATTATTGTTTTGATTGCAATGATGGAAAATGAGTGGAAATAAAACGAATTTCAGGTAAAGTAATTGCGTAGAACTTGTTTTCGCAGGAAATTGTTAATTAAGCCTCTGTTTGGTGTCCATTTCGGCACTAAAAATGCATTATTTTGTCTTGTCAAGCACACATGCTACAGTAAAAAAGAAATCATTTGAAATTGAAATGTTTCAATTTTTCTGGTTTTGCCCTTCCGTTTATGCACTTTGATACAAATTGATTTTGGAAGGGAAAAATCTTTGCAATTGTTTTGGGTGAAGGGTAAATTTGGCAAAGTTCTATGCTGTGTCACTATTTGCACAGTGAAAACTGTATTGGCATGTCAGGAAGAACTGTTCCAACGTTTATATTTTGTCTACATTTTGAGACTAAAATGTGCCCCAAACAAGGTTAAGTGTGTTTGATTGGTATAATTTTTCACTCGAAATTTTTTTGAAATTTTGGATCTTTTTGTTCACGTTTGGCTTCATTTTACATAAAAATTGTCCATTAAAGTTTTTTTTTTTTTTACAATTGGTTATGAAATTTGTTACCATTACCAAAAAGTTAAAAAAAAATTGCTCGAAAACTATTTTTTTCACGATTTTTTCATCAAAGTTTAGTGTTCGTTTGGCTTCGTTTTACATGGAATTGTCCATTAAAGTGAATTTTTTTTTTACAATTGGTCCATTAAAGTTATTTTCATTGCCAAAAATAAAAATAAAAATAAATCGGTCAGATGCTAGAACTACATTTCCCAACAAAAAGTTGGGAAAAGGAATTTCCAAGAAAATAAGAAAAGAGGCACGTGGGCGGGGGGTGGGAAAATATTTTTCATGTCAAATTTTGTCTATCGAACAAGACAATAGGGTGGAAATAGAATTTTTTTTCCATTTTCCACGAAAAAGGTTGGCTATCAAACATAGCTTTAAACATAAAAATTTTCTAGTTTTACCGAATAATCTAATTTCAAGGAATAAATGTCAATTTTTTTTTTCTCCAAAGTTCAATCCTAATGTGTTTTATAGTTTTCTGTTTCGAAAAACAATTTTCAAAATGACAAATCAAATGACTTTTTTGCAATCTTAAAATAGACTTCAAACATAAAATTGAAAATGAATTCTAAATTCAAAACTGAAACACAAACCAAACGAGCCCTACACTTTTGCTGGTACTCAAAACACGTTATCGACGGTATAGATTCTTTTATAATCAACTTCTTAAAATTTTTCAAACACCAAAAACAACTTCTGATAGTACGAAAATCAAAAATTGAGATATGTCTGGGCATTGGGTGGATCGGTCAAGATATTTCAATACTCGAAATCACTCATTATACTTCGAGTTTTCATAAATAGAACCATTCGAATCCTTATAAATACTGGACACCCAAATCCGAATTGTCGATTTCAGTTCGATTTCTGTTCTACCCAAATATTTTTATATACATTTAATAAATATTTTCATAGAAGCTCATTTGATACATATATCTAACATGCTACTACTCAAAAATACTTGTGCAAAGGAGTTTGATTAAAAAAATATTCAAGAAGCATAATAGTGGATACTAACAATCATGAAAATATGAGAAAATTTAAATATAAAAAATTAAATTATAATATGAGAATAAATTATTTTTTCTTAATAAATCTTATTTGATCGATAAACAAGACATGCTAGAGCATATAATTTAATTATAAATAATGCTTAAATTCTTCTACTTTTAAAACGGATTGACATAAAGAATACTAATTAGACGTATAACTATATAATATCAAGAAATTATAGTCCACGTGTTGACTCGCTCTGATTGAATAAAAAAGAAAAAAATATATTTCCCAAGAGAACTACGAATTCAAGATAACAAAAAAGGTACACTACAACCCAAACAAGGAATATATCAAGTTTATTTGCCATGCATTATTAAAAAAATTGAAAAATCAATGAAGTTCATAAAAAAATGTGAGAAAGTAAAAAACTCAAACCGTAAAGAATAAACATTTTGATTCATCAACTTACACTACATCCTAGTTTGAATTTTTTGATTCATAAAAAGCCCAAATTGTAAAGATTAAAATGTACCAACCTTTGAAATGCAATAATCTAATATAAGCCGAGATGTAAAAAAAAGTAGAAACCAGTCTTTATTTTTTAGGGTTAGTCTAGAATTTTAGACTAATTACTATCCAAATTAGTATTTTTTTTAGATTTTATATTTTTTTATCTAGCCTGTAAATTGTAAATAAAAAATTATATAAAAATCGGTTACACTTGGTACCTATGGTTCTGGTTCATGAACCAAGAACTGAACATGTTCAGTCGGTTTTCAATTTTCGTTTTCGATTCCTAATATATTTTCGGTTACGATTTCAATTCGGGAGATTCAATTCTGATTAAAATGTCCAGACTTAAATTGAGCTCTAAAACCAATTCCAAATGGAGCATAATACATGTTTGTTGGGTTTCTTCTATTAGTACGTCATGTATTAGAGGTAAAAAAAAGTTATATAGAAAATTATAAATTTATTTAGAATATCTTTACATTGAACCAAATAAAAATTTGAAATACATCACACTCCAATGTTTTGCATCGCCAACTTCGAATTCACCATTTCTGAATAAATCATTTCACTTTAAAGGACAATCGAGATAATAACACGTCAAACGAAGCACATCAAATCATAAAAAATTCTAAATGTTCGCATTTAAGATGGTAAACCCTCTATTGATTACTGATATATTCACATCACATTTTTTTATAAATGCAACAAACTTTAATTGTGAGAAATGTATCTAACTTTTGTTCGTTTCGACACTTATATTCTCAAATGTTTTGGTCAAATTTTCGTTAATTAATCTTCTGTTAGTTAGCATATTTTGTATATAATGACCAAAAAATCCGCAAGGGAGAAAAATACTTATTTTTATTTGTATTTTTAAATAAGCACGATAAAAAATAAATATGAAAGTTCAATAAAATATTTCCCGTCATGAATAGAATGTTTGGACAGAAATCTCCAATGAGAGAAAAGATGTGAAAATTAATTAAAAGTTAAAAAAATTTGATTGCTGTCGAAAAAAGTTGGAAATAAAAGTACAAGATTGAGCAAAAATTAATAATCATCGATATAATTAAATGTGGCACAATTAAAAAACAAACAACTCATGAATGTTGTTTGGTCTTCTTTTACTCTTTTTGGATTTTCTCCTTATCCCTTATTTTCCATACTTTTTCTATGTATGAGAAACTATTATAATTTTCCATTGGTTTGGTATCAATTAAGTGAACTGAAATTTCGGTAAAATCAACAAAACAGAGCGTCCTAAAACTGTCGACTACTGGAAAAAGAAGAATCGACAGCTGAAAACATAAATTGTTTAAAATTTTCAGTACATTTTTGCTTGGAGTGTGACTCTTTTGTTAATTCTAAACGTAATTTGATTTAATGCGTTATTGTTGGGTTGTGTGTTCATATGCAGATGTAAAAATAACAATATTTTTATATTAAATACAATTATTTTTATTTCATTTATTGTATTTATTTAATTATATAGCATGCGAATTAAAGTACATACGATCACTTTTAATAATATAAGTTGGTTACTTGCGTTGAGAAGTACAATGTGACACAACTTATATTTTGATCATAAATAATTTGTTCACTATCAATGTATAAGGGTTGACACCTTGTACTGGAGTGTTGTAGTATTGACCGATTAACTATTTATGTTTGTGATTTGTTCTTATCACATAAATAGTTAAAGGTGGCATTAGTACACTTGGAGTGTATTGAACGAACCACGTGTCGAGTTTAATTCTATAGCATAACCGTGCGGAGAATTGAATTCCACTTGACCGTTGTGTATTGCATCTAAATCCCTTGATAGAGTTGTGTGTAGCTTTTCGTGATTTTAATGGGTCTTTGATTTATCAATAGGTGATATCAATTTGATTGGTCAAATATCTTTATGAGTTAGAAACTTGAGAATGAGCGAAGTAGAGAACATAAACTCGTATCGAGAACCGTCACCCTAAAAAATGGGTAGAGTGACTAGTTATATATTTTCTATTGAACGGTTAAAATCTGAGTTCAATGTTTAGCGACCACTAAATTTTGACATATGTGATTTGTTCACAGGACCGTTGAAGAAAATTGTACTTACTTAGTGAGAATAATTAGAGGGGCAAAATGGTCATTTATTCTCATACCTAATTATCAAATCTCGGACGGGAATAAAATACATATACGGAAGGTCAAAGCAAAGTATTACATAT
>CAIGRP010078603.1:0-30839 GCA_903798385.1 Fraxinus cuspidata
AAGTTCGAAATTAAGTTCAATGAAGAATAAAGCAACCTTACTTTGATTTAATCTCTCAAAATTTAATTAATTTGTAATGAAAGAATGAGGCCATATATATAGGCAACTCATAAAAACCCTAATTAAAACAAAAAATATGAAGAAAACATCAATAAATAGAGTTCTAAACGAAAAGGAAAATTAAATTGCTTTCAGTTTTTTGTACTACGTGCCCACATCGTGTATTCTCGCCCGTGAGCCATTCAATTGATTTGGCCACATGTTGAAATTTTGTACGGACTTATTTTGCCTATGTGCATGTGCCACTTTTCGGCTACAGTCCAGGCTTCGCTTATTCTAATTTAGCTTGAATTAAGTACACTAATCTTTGTTGAATCTCTTTCATTCCCAACATGAAACTCGATGTTTTACTTGTTGCAATCAAAGTCTCGACCCATGTAGCTTGAACAAGTAATTGCTTCCATGATCTTCTTTGCTAGCGATCTCGTCATTGATCCTTCTTCCACAATAAACGGATCCTTGAAAAGGTAAAGGCTATCAAGAAATGGCCCACTAGATGAATCACGGTGGTAAGAAGTTTTCATGATAATATCAGCGATTTGTCAAAAATTTAATACACTAGCCTCACCACTCATTGAAATTGTCAAGAAATCTGTGGGCTTTTAGTGGGTTATGGGGAAAGATCGTGCATTTCAAGAGATTAAAGTAAGGTTATGTGACGGTCCTCTATTATCACTAAGTGATTTTTCTAAAACTTTTGAGATTGAGAGTGATGCCTCAAGGATATGTATTGGAGCTGAATTGATGCAAAAGAAATGAACAATTGCCTATTTAGTGAAATGCTAAATTGGGAAGCCTTGAACTACTCGACGTATGACAAGGAGGTTCATGTGTTGGTAAGAAATTGGAGAAGACTTCAGATGTGTTGCATGAACAATTATTTTGGCCAAAGATGAAACGTGATGTGAAGACAGTGTGTGCTAGATGCTTTACATCTACAGAGGCCAAATCTCTAGTCTTATCACATGGATTATACGCTCCTTTTCTCGTACCAAGAGAGCTTTGAGTAGATATTTCTATAGATTTTGATGACAACACAGGATCAAGTTGCTTTGAAGTTGAAAGGAATGATGAAGATCAGTTAGAATAGAAAATCTTAAACCAATTAGAAAAGAGGAGTAGGAATGATATACGAAACACACATAACTTTTAGCTCGTGGGTCCAGAGTTCGACTGGAACAAGCAAAGTTTCAAGATGGGCATGAAGGAAGATCCAACCTTTGTAAATTTGACTCAAGCTAACTAAGAGGGAGCATAATCGAAAAGTCTTTAATTTCCTTGCCGTCGCGAGCATCAAAAATTTAGAACCCAAGAGAAAAATCATCGTGCCATGTGCTTGCAGCAAATATAGCCATGCAATTAATTGCATGGTTATCCGACTGGGTTCGAAATTTTGTTTTTTAGTTTAATTTGGATTCTACTTCTTTAAGTTTATCTTCATGTTTTTTCGAGTAGAATAAGATTTCTTAATTATTGCCTATATATAAAAGACTCAAGAAGATGTTGAAGATACAAGAAACAATGGAGACTTGATGAAGAAGATGAAAACTCAACGAAGATGAAAAAAACTGCAGAAAGATAAAGATATAACCTTGATTGTAATAACAAAGCTTTGATAGAAACTGATAACCCACGGAGCAATGATAGCTCCAAAACCCACAAAAAAATGAATCACAACTCCAAGAAAGCTAAGATCCCGGTTTGTATCTTGACCCAATAATTTAGTTAATCAAGGAACCAAAGCTATAAAGGAACTTGACTCCTTAATCACAAAAATTATGAACCATGATATGAAGTTGTTGAACACCAAAAAGATGATATCCTTGATAAGTTTGATTGAATTCAATGAATGACAAAAAGAAAGCAACCTTGCTTTGATTTAATCTTTCAATAATTAATTAATTTACAATGAAAACTATAATAAAAATGTAAAACATTAAGAAAATATCAAACAAATAGAGTTCTAAACAAAAAGGGAAAAATTAAACCGTCTTCAAAATGATTCGTCATCGAATCTCCACTTGCATCAAAACAGAGAAATATCTAAAAAATTGAAGGTAGCGGAAATGTTACTCTCCTCGAAGATCCAATTTATGCATTTGTCATCGATCTTTTCAAGCAATTAGAACGGTCGATCTCCTTGAGATTGCAATTTGACCTCCTTGAGGTCGGAAAACACTCTTTTCTCATATACATCCAAACCTAATCACTTGGTTCAAATGTAGCATGCCTCCATCCTTTATTAGCTTGAGAAGTGTTAGCTCATTCTTCTTCTCAATTGACGGCGCACTTTGTCATTGATTAATCTTTCAATTCAGACTTCTTCTACTATGTAGACTACCTCTTTCATCAATAGGTAAAAAGAATTAATCTCTTGAACGTTCTAGGTGCATTAGTAAGTCCAAATTTTAACCACTCATACAATCAATATTTAATTTTAAAGTAGTTTTCCATTCATCTCATTCTTTCATCCTAATTTGGTGATATCCACTTTTAAGATCTATTTTACTAATTCTATTTAATCCAAGCAATTCATCAAGAATATCATATAACCTATGTATGGGATAATGATATTTTACCATTATTTTGTTGATTGTTCTGCAGCTAATGCACATTCTTCATGTCCCATCCTTTTTAGGTCATGTAGCACTGCAGTGGCACAACACATAGACATAAGCTTTCCCTCACACACCCTTTACTCATAAATATCTTCACTTATCTTTGAAGCTCCTTTGTTTCATCAAGATTAGAGAACTAAGCTGGCAAGTTTGGAATAATAGCTCCAGGTATAAAATCAATTTGATGCTTAATGCCTCGAATATGTGGTAACCCACTAGGTATGTATTCAGGGAACAAGTTGCCATTTTTGCAACAAAGAAATAGCCAAACTGGGGAGTAGTTATTTAGTTTCTTTAAAATCGAGGTACAATTCCTTGTAGACCAACAAAATTAAAGGCTACTTTTCCACTAAAACTCTCTTTACTTCACTCTCAATTGTAAAGAAACTCACTTTTGACTTTTTCTTTTCTCACTGAACACACTTTTCTTCTCTCTCTTATAGCTCCACTCTTTTTCTCTTTATTGTCAGTCACCTCACTATTTTTTCTCTTCTTTGAAGTATCAATATCACTCTTCTTTTGTCTCTCTTTATTTTATTTCTCTTTCTCACTTTTCAATTTCAATTGGTTCTCATAGACCTGTTTTGGTGTTAATGGCACAAAAGTAACATATTTCCATTTTTGACAAAACTTACATATTTTTGTACCCGTCATGTATCATTTTCTTATCATACTGCCATGGCCTCCCCAACAAGATATATGGAATAGGAACCACGTCCACCTCTTTAACCGACCTCTCAACATTCATTCAACCATTGCAACCTAATGGTTTAGGATATTTTAGCATTGTCAAACCCATTTTTCTATGAGGGTAGTACTAGTAACATTGGTACAATTGTCCCCATCAATAATCATACTACATACCAAGTTGTTGACATGGCACCTAGTATGAAAAATATTCTCCCTTTGCTGCTCTATATCATCCACCTTGATTTGTGTACTGAGATCATCTAAAACAACTTGATATCCATATTCCTAAAAGGTTAGGAAGCCTTAGGTTTCACTTTGCTAGCTACTTCCTCTTTTCCATTCGTGGTTCCGTCTTAACCTTTAAAACAACCTCATCTCATGTAATCCCACTTCGGTCTCCAAGAAGGATTAGAACCTGCAGAACCTGAAGAACTTGAAAAATACCTTGCAGTTCCTTTTATTTTTAATTGCCCCTCCACCTAAATAAACACATGTCAACATGTCCTCAGCTCCACAAAAAACCATTCAAAAACCTAGCCATTGTGGCTTCCCAATCTTCCTCAACATTTCCCCTAATCATAGCTATCTCCATCTTCTTATGGTAATCCTCCACAATCCTGGAACCTTGACAAAGTCTTCTAAGTTTTTGACAAAGATCCCTTACAATAATGATTAGCTTCTCTTCCTCATGATATAGCCTTTTATTGGTAAGTTTCAATAGGCCTCTCATGATTCATTCTCCTAGTTATTTCTAATTGATTCACCATATGATTGCATAATCAGTAAACTAGAATCATCGCTAGTTTCATCTTTTTTTCTCTTCCGATTATTTATGGAAATCAACTCCAACTTCTTTTCCCACTCTAAATATACCTCAAGATCGTTTGTAGGCTTGGAATGAAGAAATTTTCATCTTAGTGCTACCCAAATTCTGATATCTCCAATAAAGTCTCTAGGATCTCCTTTATGCCGCCTTTAATATCCATCTCCTCTATTCCTTATCCTACCCACTTCGATCTTTCGATATTTGATCATCCTCATTAGCACTATCCACTTCATTCTCGTCATCAGATTTAACTCTAGGATCATGCTTGTAAGTTAGCTACCACTGTATCCTGCCTATTCATTCTTTCTTTAATTTCTCCAAATACCACATCCATTCCCTCGAATTGTTGTCACATGGCTCATTATGAAGGCTTGACTATCTTCCTCTCTAGATATTGATTCTTCTTCTTCAAACATCCTAATAACTAGAATTTATATGCCTAACGTGATTGCACTCGTGTTTCGCTCAAATTTGGCTTTTTCCCTCTAATAATCTCACCGCTCTTGCTTTTTTCCTCTAAATTCCATATTCATGGTAGTGGATAGGTTTAGTAAGATGTTACATTTGATTCTATGTCATAAAATAGATGACGCCACTAAGCTAATTTGTTCTTTAGAGAAATAGTGCAACTCCATGGGTTACCTAGGAGTATTGTGTTTGATAGGGATGTGAAGTTCCTTAGACACTTTTGAAGGGTTTTGTGGGGGGTAAGTTGGGGACTAAACTTTTATTTTCTACTATTTGTCACCCTCAAATAGATGGACAAACCGAAGGGTTAGTATAGGGCTGATTTGGTAAGGTGTCCAAGAGAAGGTTGGACTTCAAATTGAGAAGAAGAATGAACATTAAGCAACTCAACCTAATAAAGGAAGGAGACGTGCAACATTTGAACCATGAGATTGGATTTGAGTGCACATGAGAAAGGAACACTTTACAACTTAAAGGACCAAATTGCATCCTAGAAGGGATGAACCATTCCAAGTCCTTGAAAAGATTAAGGGCATTGCCTACAAATTTGACCTTTTAGGCGAGAATAAGGTGTCTGTGACTTTTGATGTTGCTGACCATTCTCTCTTTGGTGCAGATAAAAATTTGAGGTCGGATGCTTTTAAAGTGAGAGGGGTTAATGAGAATCAATGAAATTGCATTTACTTGTTCAAGCTATGGAGGCCAAGAGCAAGAAGTAAACAAACTAAACACCAAGTTTCATGTTGGACATGGAAGAGGAACTAAGATTAGTGCACTTAATTCAAATTAAGTTAGAAGAAGCGAAAGCTGGAGTGTAGCCGGAAAGCGGCGCACGCGTGCAGTACAAAAATTTGAAGGCAGTTTATTTTTTCCTTTTTATTTAGAACTCTACTTATTTGATATTTTCTTGATATTTTACGTGTTAATTAGGATTTTTATGAGTTACCTATATATATTTTCTCATTCGTTAATTGTAAATTAACACATTATTGAGTGATTAAATCAATGTAAGGTTGCTTTATTCTTGTTATTCATTGAACTCAATTTCGAACTTATTAAGGATTTCTTCTTTGTGGCATTCAACATCTTTATAGCAAGGTTCATAATTTTTATGCTTAAGGGGTCCAGTTCATTTATAACTTTGGTTCCTTGATTCAATAAATTATTAGGTCTTCAAACTGGGATTTTAGCTCATGGTATTGTGATTCAATCTTTTGTGAGTTTTACTATTGCTACGTGGGTTCACATCAAATAATTCACGAAAAAGGTAGAAAAAAAATTCAAGAAGAGCATGAGTCCATGTGCGGTGCTAATGCTACTTATGCCTAAAAAGGATGGGAAATGGGGAATGTGCATTCGTTGTAGGGTAATCAACAATAAAATGGCGAAGATTCGTGGTCGAATCTTTTCAAAGTGGGAGGATATGATGAGAATCATGGTGACAAGCTTGCAAGGTCCTTTATGACGCAGATCAATTAGAAGAGAGAGTCACAAACCTACTAGAAAAGGGAAGGATTAAGAAGGATTTACGAAAATGTGCATAATTTTTGCTCGGCCTTCATATTTTCATTTATGAGTACAATTCAGAAGCATTTTTCGATTCTGCGCACGATGTTATCAGACCTTTAGGGTCGAATTGTTTAGGTTTATGCAATTTTCTATTTTGAGTTAATTTAAGGGCATTTTCACTATTTTTACATCATTTTAATTTGATTTAGATTTGTGTTGTTTCCTAGTTTATTGGGATTTGTGTACAAAATAAGGGTTTTGTTTCGATTAGAATTTATTTTGAGTCTGCCTATGTAAGGCTTTATTCATTGTACAAAGAATAACACATTATTTTGAGAGATCAATTATAAAGTGGGATTTTACTAAAATCTTGTTCTTAATTGAACTATAAACTAATTAAAAGATTTTCAATCTTTGTGGCGTTTAACCATTCCATCGTTGGTTCTTGATTCAAAGTTTTATTTGATTTTAGCTTTCTTGAGGTTCATACCAAATCTTGTGTGGGTTTTAGGGTACATCCTGCAACTGGGTTCACATCGAGAGGCATTGAGTATCAAATTAACTTCGTGAACCAGGTAGCAATATTAGCTTCGAAACACAAAAGTTTGGTTCGCAACCCTGAGAAAACTAAAATTCCATTTTGAAGCTTGACCCAATAATGTATTGAATCAAGGAACCAAGAATTTAGGGTCCGTTTGATCGTAAAGGTGGAAAATAGCTGGAAAGAAAATGAATTCTAGGGAATTGAATTGCTAGAAATTTTTTAAGAAAGTGTTTCTTGAAATCGAATAGAAATCGAATAAGCCTCTTTTTGGCATGAAATTTTCTTTTTATTTTTTTTGGAACCTTTTTTCTAGAATTTTCATTTTTTTTTCTTTTGGGGTTGTGATTCAATCTTTTTCCTAGAACTTATCAAGGATTTCATCTTTGTGAGGTTCCTCCGGGAAGTCCTTGTGTTGCACCCCTTTTAATTTGGCTATCACTGTACCCTACCTACCGATCCATTTTATCTCTAAATTCACCAAATAACACACTTATCTGCTCGAATTGTTGTTGTAGGGCATCATGAAGCGATTGTCTCCCTCTCTAGATATTGATTCTTCCCAAACATTATAATACCTCAAGTTTGTATAACTCACGTGTTTTACTCAAATTAGGCTTTTTCCCTGTAATAATTTCACCACTCTTGCCTTTTTCCTCTCAAATTTCAAATTTCTAAGGAACTAATTGATCTCAGTCAGAAATTTCCCCCTTGTGAGGTTCAAACATGCAAGAACAGGGAATTTAAGAAGGATAATGACTCGAGGAAAAGGAATGATGAAAGGAATGAATTAAAGAAATGAATGAAAACACAACCAAGAATTTCAAGAAAGCATTTCTTAAAATTGATTTATGCCTTTTTCACAACAAAATTGAGACCAATGGATGATTTTGGTATTGAATTTGATTTATTGAAAGAAATTGCGTTTCTAGAATTTTCAAGAAACAGTATCTTGAAATCGAGTAAGCCTCTTTTTGTCTTGGAATTTTCTTTTTCTTTTTGCTAGAATTTTTTTTGTTAGAATTTTCTGTTTTTTGACACTAAATACATGGAAAATCAACAAAGGTGAGAAAAATCGAAACAAAATTGTATTGGTGTGCTAAATTTATTGCACAAAACAATTCAACAAAACAATTCTTGAATGTTCTTGGTATTTATTTTGATATAAAAGACTCAACAAAGGTGATTTATTGATTAAAGTAACCAAATTTATCGAAACAAAATTGTATTGGTGTGCTAAATTTAATGCACAAAACAATTCTTGAATGTTCTTGTTGATTTTCTTTTTGCTAGAATTTTTTTTGTTAGAATTTTCTGTTTTTTGACACTAATAAATACATGGAAAATCAACAAAGGTGAGAAAAATCGAAACAAAATTGTATTGGTGTGCTAAATTTAATGCACAAAACAATTCTTGAATGTTCTTGGTAGTTGTGATGATGTAGAAGACTCAAGAAGATGATGGAGAGTCAAGAAAACGATGGAAGATGAAAACTTAATGAAGAAGATGAAAAAANCAATTCTTGAATGTTCTTGGTATTTATTTTGATATAAAAGACTCAAGAAGAAGATGAAAAGTCAAGAAAATGATGGAGACTCGATGAAGAAGATGAAGGCTTAGCGAATAAGATCAAAAATTGTGGAAAGATAAAGTTATTGGTTTAGAGCCAAAGCTCTGATACCAACTGGTGTGAACCCATGTAGAAATAATAGCTCTAAAACCCACAAAAGATTAATCACAACCCAAGAAAGCTAAAAACCATGTTTTGAAGTTGAACCCAATAATTTATTGATTAAAGTAACCAAAGTTAAAAAGGAACTTAAGCCCTTAATCATAAAAATTATGAACCTTGCCTGAAGTTGTTGAATGCCACAAAGATGAAATCCTTGATGAGTTCGAAATTGAGTTCAACGAAAAACAAGAAGAAAGCAACCTTACTTTGAGGGTGTTTGGTACGGATTCAAATTGAATTTTTAGTAGATTTTGATAGAAGTTTTTGAACAGTGTGGTTGAAAAGTTGTGGGACCCATGATGTAGTTGATATTAATGTTTGACTTTGACTTAGTATATCAGATTTTAATCCAGATCAAACAGGGGCTTTGATTTAATCTCTCAACGTTAATTTACAATGAAAGAATGAGACCATATATATATAGGCAACTCAAAAAAATACTAATTAAAATGTAGAACAACAAACAAATATCAAACAAATAGAGTTTTAAACAAAAAAGGAAACCGCGTTCAGATTTTTATACTGTGCGCAACTTCTATTCTCTCTCTTGCGCAATTCAATTGATTTGGCTATGGGTTGAAATTTTGCCCCCGTGCTCAAAGCAATCGAAGTCTCTGGCCAATGTAACTTGAACAAGTAACCGGGGCTTCCTTGATTTTCTTTACTCGCATTCTCATCATTGGTCCGTCTTCCACAATCAGTGGGTCCTTTCTAGCCATTTCCCATCGTTCTCATCGGAATGAAAGGGGTTTCAAAGGCAAGTTGAGGAGTTATCGGGGTAAGGGCATGGGAGGGAGAGAATGAGTTCACGTGTGTTGTTAGTGCTACTTGTGCCTAAAGTAGATGGTTCGTGGAGAAACGATGAGTGCAAGGCAATCAATAATACGATGATAAAGTATCGTTATCCCATAGCTAGATTAGATGATATGCTAAATGCGCAAGGGTCACATATTTTTAGTAAGATATACCTTCAAAGTGGGCATCATCAAGTTAGAATGAAAGAAGGAGATGAATGAAAAAAATTGTTTTCAAAACGAAATATGGGTTATATGAGTGGTTAATTATGACATTTATTCTTTCTAATGCACGAGTACTATCATGAGATTAATGAACTACATTTACATTTAATTAGGGGTTTTATGAGTTGTCTATATATGTTATCATTCTTTCATTGTAAAAATGACACATTATTGAGAGAGATTAAATCAAATAAAGGTTTTTTTTTCTTGTTCTTCATTGAACTCAATTTCGAACTCGTCAAGGATTTCATTTTTGCGGCGTTAAACCACTTCGTAGTTGGTTCATAATTTTTGTGATTAAGGGGTCAAGTTCTATTATAACTTTTATTCCTTGATTCCGTAAATTACTAGGTCAAGCTTCAAATTGGGATTTTAGCTTTCTTGGGATTATGTTTCAATCTTTTGTGGGTTTTGGAGCTACTATTTTTACGTGGGTTCACATCAGTTGATATAAGAGCTTTGGCTCTAAAATCAATGTTATATAAATTATCTTTCTGCACTTTTTTTTGGTCTTCTTCATTGAGTCTTCACCTCTTCATCAAAGATGGGAAATACGTTACTCTTAATTCCATTAACACCAAAACAGAGACGAGGATCAATTGAAATTGAGAGGTGAAGAATAGAAGAAAATCAAAGAGAGGCAAAAAAAGAGTGACACTGATACTTCAAAGTAGAGAGAAAATAGTGAGGTGGTTGAGATTAAAGAAAAGAGTGTTGCCACATGAGAGAATAAAATAAGTCAAAAGTTAGTTTCTTAGCAAAAAAGAGAGTAAAATAAAGAGGGTTCTAGGGGGAAACTAGTCTTTGATGTTGTTGGCCTACAAGGAATTATACCTCAATTTTTAGGAAACTAACCAACCCCTCCTCAGTTTGGTTGTTTTTTTGTTGCGGGAAATGGGGACTTGGTCCCTAAAGACATGCCTAGTGGGGTTATCACCCATTCGAGGCATTAAGCATTAAATTGATTTTATAACTGGAGCCATTGTTCCAAACTGGCCAGCTTTTAGAAGTACTGCCGAAGAGACAAAGAGCTACAAAGGTAGGTGGGGGAGTTGACGAGCAAAAGGTATTTGAGTGAAAGCATGAGTCCATGTACCGTGCCAAGCTCCTTGTTTCCGAAAAGGATGGAAATTGGAGAATGTGCATTGACTGTAGGGTAGTCAGCAACATAACAGTAAACTGTCGTCATCCCATACCTAGGTTAGATGATGCACTTGATGAGCTGCATAGATCAGGTATATCTTGTAAAATAGAACTTAAATATGGATATCATCAAATTAGGATAAAAAAATAGAAGGTGAATGGAAATCTGCTTTTAAGACTAAATTTAGATTGTATGAGTGGTTACTTATGCCAATTTGGACTTACTAATTCACCTAGCAATTTCATGATATTAATGAACCATGTTTTGCATTCATATAGGTAAATTCTTAGTATTTTACTTTATGACACATTCTAGTGTATAATAAGAACTTGGATGAGTATATAGAGCATTTGAAGCGTGTGCTATTGTCTTGAGGCAGAAAAAACTTTATTCTAGCTTTAAAAAGTGCATATTTTACATGGAAAAATTTATTTTTCTTGGTTATTGTTAGTTCAAAGGGTATCAAAGCAATCAAGGAGTGGCCAATACCTGAAAGCATAACTGAGATAAGATCCATGGTTTAACTAGCTTTTATAGGTGTTGTTTTAAAGATTTTAGAACACTTGCCATACCACTCAGTGAGATTGTGAAAAATGATGATGTAGGATGCCATTGGGGCATTGAACAAGATCATATATTTAATTCTATTAGGGATAGTTGTGTTCTACACCTGTTTTAGTACTACCTAACTTTAACAAAACTTTTGAGATTGAATGTGATGTATCAGGTATAGGTGTTTTAACGTAGGATAGGAGACCAGCAGCTTATTTTAGTGAAAAGCTAAGTGGGCTACTTTGCATTTTCCTACTTATGATAAAGAGCTTTATGCACTTGTTCAAGATTCGGAGACATGGGTTCTATGGCCTAAGGATTTTGTAGCCCACACCGATCATGAGTCAATGAAAATATCTAATGGGCCAAGGTAAATTAAGGAGAGGCATTCGAGGTGGATTAAGTTTATTGAGACCTTTCCCTATGTCATTTGGTATAAACATGGTAAAGAGAACATAGTAGCTGATGCATTATCAAGGCTACAGATGTTAGATTTAATTCCTTTACCTCTTGATAAAAGAAGTAGTCTAGATGGGAAGAAGAAGGCTATAGATCAATCCATGAGAAGGTGTGGTGTCATATTGGGAAGAAGAATTCACATTACACATCTCAAGCTAATAAATGATGGAGGTGTGTCACATTTGAACGAGGTGATTAGGTGCATATGAGAAAAAAGTGTTTTCGGGCTCAAAGGTGCTCAAAATTGTAATTGAGAGGAGATGGACCCTTCCAAGTGCTTGAAAATATCAATGACAATACCTATAATTTAGATCTTTTATATGAGTATAATATTTCTGCAACTTTTAATGTCTTTTATCTTTCTCTGTTTGATCTAGGTGGAAATTTGAAAAAAAATCTTTTTGAAAAGGGAGGGAATGCTAATGACCATAGGATGAAATCTAGCAAGAATCCATTGATTGTGGAAAAATGACCAATGAGGAGATCGCGAGCAAAGAAGCCTAAGGAAGCCATGAATTACTTGTTCAACGTGGCACAAGCAAAATGCATGCACATGGAGGTAAAATTTCAATCCGATGCCAAATCAATTGAATGAGGTGTGCGCATAGTACAAAAATCTGAAGGCGGTTTAATTTTTCCTTTTTGGTTTAGAACTACTCTGTTTGTTTGATGTTTTCTTGATGCTTTTTGTTTAAATTAGGGTTTCATGAGTTGCCTATTATGGTCTCATTCTTTAATTAACACATTATTGAGAGATTAAATCAATGCAAGATTGCTTTTCCTTGTTTTCGTTAAACTCAAGTTCGAACTTATCAAGGAGTTCATTTTTTTGTGGCGTTCAACAATTTCATAGCAAGGTTCATAATTTTTTGATTTGGTCAGGTTTCTTGATTTAATAAATTATTTGGTCAAGCTTCAAGCCGGGATTTTAACTTTCTCGAGATTGTGATTCAATCTAGTATGGGTTTCGGAACTACTATTGCTACATGGGTTCACATCAAGGATAATTCAAAGCTACCTCACTTAGCTTTTCATGGAAATGTTCTATTGGTCGCCTATCTTGCATTAAAACGAGAGTCGATTCCTAATCCAGAGGCATCACATTGAATCTCAAATGTTTTGTTAAAAGTTAGGTATTAAAAACAAGTGCAAAACACAACACATCCTTAATAATATTAGATGTACGTTCTTGTTAAATGACCCAATGAAATTTAACAATTTTTTTCACAATCTCAGTTAGTGTGGCAAGTGTACTAAAATCTTTAACAAAACACATGTAATAGCTAAACCATAGAAGCTTCTTATCTCAATTATACTTTTAGGTATTGGCCACTCCTTGATGGCTTTTATTTTCTCTTTGTCTACTTCAATACTTTTTGTACTAATACCATAACCAAGAAAAAACTACTTTTTTCCAAGCAAAATATACACTTCCTAAAATCAGCATATAGTTGCTCGTCTTAAATCAAAAAGCACAAATCTCAAATTCTAAATATGCTCATCTAAGGTTTTGCTATATTTAATGGTTGTCATCAAAATAAACTACTACAAATTTGCCTATGTTGCACAAAACATGCTTCATATTTAATGGTTGTCATCAAAAAAACTCACTTTTGTCTTTTCTTCTTTCTGCTGGCTTCTCTCTTTTCTTTCTTGTGGCTCGAGTCATTTTTATTATGTTCAGCCACCTCTTCCTTACCTTTTAATTTCAATTGATCCTCATATACTTGCTACAATGTTAAAGGTTGTAACTGATTTTCCATATTTTACAAAGTTGTAATGTGGTTCCTATTCATGTTGGGCATATCTTGTTAGGAAGACCATGGTAGTACTATAGAAAGGTGATACATGATGAGTTTAAGAATAGGTACAGCTTTGTCAAGATGAAAAATCAGTTACTCTTGTTCCTTTAACACCAAAACAAGTATACAAGGACCAATTGAAAATAAAATGTGAGAAAAAATTAGAGTGAAACTGAAACTTCTAGAAAAAATAGTAAGAGAGAAAACAGGGAGGTTGCCGAAAATTTAAAAAAAAAAACAGTAGAGCCAAGAGTCGAGAGAGAGAGAAGGAAAAATAATTGAGCTTTTACACAAAAAAAAAAAAAGAACGAGATTAAGAGAGCTTTCATGGAAAACCAAGCATTTGATCTTGCTGGTGTAGACAATGAATCCTTCCTTAATCTTGAGGAAACTAGTAAATCCCTCCTTAGTTTGGCAATTTCTTTATTTTAGAAATTTGAGGACATGAGGCATTATGCATCAAATTGATTTTGTACCTGGAGTTGTTATGGGACTAATCTCGTGCAGAAAAAGGAGCTTGTTGAGCATTTAAGATATGTGCTTGTTGTTTTGAGACAAGAATAACTATATGCTAATTTTAAGAAGTGTGCCTTTTGCATGGAAGAGGGGGTAAAATTCATGGAGTGCCCAACGCTAAAAAGAATAACTGAGGTAAGAAACTTTCATGATTTAGCTAGCTTTTATAGGCATCTCATTAGAGTAATCACTTACCACCACTCACAGAAATTGGGAAAGAAAAGTATTGGATTTCATTGGGAGCATTGAAGATGAACATCCATTTAAAATATTAAGGATAGTTTGTGTTTTGCATCAATTTTAGTGCTAACTTTAACATAACTTTTGAGGTTGAATGTGATGCCGTACGAATAGGAATTGGAGCCATTTTGTTGTAGGATAAGTAACCAATTTTTATAGTGAGAAGCTAAGCGGTACAGCTTTGAACTATCCCACATATGACAAAGTTCAACTACAAGAGGGCATGCTAGATGAATGGAGTATATAGAAACTTTTCCCTAAGTCATTCAATATGACAAGCTAAACAACACATAATTACTGATGCGTTATCCCAAAGGTATATACTTCTCTTCTCAAATGCTTGGATTTGAATATGTTAAGTATGTGCATAACAATAGATAAATTTTATAAGCATAATGATTATTTGTTTTGAGAAAATAAATTATGTGTGCATAATTGCTTCATGAATGAATTATTAGTGCATAACATGGTGTGGGGGGGGGGGTTGATGGGGTTATTTTGGTTTTATGAAAACTTTAGAAATATTACATGAGCACTTTATTGTCCTAGGATGAAAAAAAGATGTTAATCACTTTTGTAATGGATGCATTACCTGTAAAAAGGTCAAATCTAAGGTTTTTCACGGGGTTTGTATACACTCTTACCCGGTCCTAGTATACTCACCATACCTATGTCCATAGACTGGAATTACCTAAGACTATTAGGTAGAGATTCTATATTTGTGGTGGTGGATAGGTTTAGTAAGAAAGCACATTTCATTCGATTCCATAAAACAAATGATGTTTCAAACATTACTGATTTGTTTTTCAAGGAGATATGTATACCTAGGAGTATTGTATCTGATAGGGATATTAAGTTTCTTGACTACTTTTGGAAAATGTCGTGGGATAAGTTGGTTTCACACCCCAATTTATAGATGAACCATACACTCATCTGTATAAATAAAAGTTGACGACCTGCCCTAGACATACGATTGCACACCTTTTTTTCTTTACATGATAAAATGGAATAAGCATCTTTAAAATAAAATCTCTATATATTCTCACTTGATCACCTATGATGCTCATATAAAAATACCAAGGCAAAAAAAAAAAAATAATAAATCTATAGAACCATATTCCAACATATTTATTTTGAGATTACAAAACTATCTACCATACTGTTTCTTGAACAAATAATCTCATGCCATTCTTGATCTTCTTTGCTTGCGATCTCGTCATTGGTTTTCTTCTATAATCAACAGATCCTTGCCAGTCTTCATCTCATGGTTCTCATCAAGATTGCAAATCAATCTTCGAGAACATAGCTGCACTATGAACTTAATAAACAAGTCATCATTCCTCGACAATGTGTATTGTTTTTTATCGTCACCGTGTTTTATTCTCGATAATCAATATACAACCTCATTGTACCATCCATTTTTCGAACAAACAACACTGGAGCACGCCATGGTCAAAAACTAGATCATACAAAACCTTATCCAACAACTTTTGTAATCTTAACTTTAACTGTTTGAATTCGGTTGTTGCCATTCTATATGGAACTTTGAAAATAGGTGTTTTGTTCCTGGAATTAAATCAATCACAAACTCTATCTCATGATATGGTGGTATCCCAATTGGGTCATCAGGAAATACCTCTGGAAATTCTTGTGCCTCTTAACCATCACTAAGATCTGGATTGGTTTGTGCTTTAATGGCCATAACACTAACCAAGGTTATACACCCACTATCGAGTAATACTTTCAATCCCGATATCATTGGGAATCTAAAACCTTTTCCAATCCTAATGAATGTAAATGGTTCATCCCCCAAAGGTAGGTTACTTAACTTCTTCTTACAATCTCATTTATGAAGTATGCGAAGACTAATGCAAAAGCTCTTTCGTACTTCGAGATCAGTATATAGAATTACATCCTTGCTTTGATACCACTCCCTTTCCCACCCCAATCATATAGATAACCATACACTCACCAGTATAGAAATAAAATGTGACGACTCGACCTAGACATATGATTATCGCACACCTTTTTTTCACATGATAAAATGAAATAAGCATTTTTACAATAAGATCTGTGTATATTCTCACTTGATCACCTATGATGTTCATATAATATATCGAGGCAAAAAAACCTATATATCCGTATTCCAACATATTTACTTTGAGGTTACGAAAGTATCTATTATATCATTTCAAAAGTCACATGTATACAATACCTTCCCCAAAAATATAATACACCAAATTGTAAGACCAAAACAACAACCCAAAAATAACCCTCTGGTCGTCATCCATGTACATCGAACTTTGAAATCTCGTAAGCGCTTTAATTGATAGAATAATGATAAATATATTAATATTGGGCTTGTTGGATAGCTCGTAATTAATTATGTATAACAGGCTCGAGAAAAAGTTGGTTCGGATAAGTTATCTCCAAGACATTTTAGTTTGAAGAAGTTGATGAAAACTAATTTTTTTGCAATTGAATTGACACCTTGAATGAAATGGCTTTGCCACGTGTAATGTGCATGGAGTTGTTTTATTTTTTTTTATTTTCCTGATTTTGAATTGTATGGGTTCTTAAAACTTGTGGGATAAAATGGTAGATAAGGTAGTTTTGTTTTAAAATGATTATTTGATTTGATTTGGGATGTGATAGGGATGACTTGTTGATTAGATAGGGAAGTATTAATTAGGAAAACCCTCCTTGTCCCGGCTCAATGATCGAGACAAGGACAAGGGCGCCAACTGGGGGGTGGCTGTGGCAGCCCCCCCTCCAATACGGGGCGCCAACCTGGGACAAGGAGCATGTCCCTATTAATTATTGATTGTATAGAATATTGTGATTGTGACTTTTATTTTGCCAAAACACGGCAATTGACAATTTTCACTCCCACAAGAATTCATCTTCCCTTTCAGCACTAAATACCATACAAAAATTCTTGCTTTTTACCTTAAAAAAATTCATCCATGTACATCAAACTTTGAAATCTCGTAAGCGCTTTATAGCTAGCCATGTTTTCTATGAATTCTATACATACCTACAATGCAAGAATTACATTATGCTAATGCCTAATAAGTAACAGTCACGCATTCCATAAGTACGAGTAATATGAGCATGTGACAAGAAGTCATTTCATAAAAAAACATTGTGCTAAAAATGCGTAATATTCAAATATTAATCAAAGTTAGCTCAAAATAATTTCATTTGAATTCTTTTCCTATCAAAATATGAGTATATGCTAATGCCTAATAAGTTGTTATCGCGCATTCCATAAGCACAAGTAATATGAGTATATGACAAGAAGTCATTTCCTTAAAAACATCGTGCTAAAGTCGCTTAATATTCAAATATTCATCGAAGTTATCTCAAAATAATTTCGTTTGAAATATTTTCCTTTCATTGGGTCCTTGACGAACCTACTATGCACCGATAGAGCTCTATGCAATATCAATAATCAAATAGCCTATATGATATTGACATAGTCGAGTAGATAGTCCTCTTGTGACTAGAAGTTGCCCTAATTTACCCTTTGATCACACCCAATAAGTATCCCACCCACGGTGCCAATAATCATAATATCACAAAGGCATAGTTACTTGGTCAATCTTCTCGTGATCGCCAAAAGTACATCTCCTATCTTTCTTTGTGATCTCCCGAGAACTTGACATGCCAGGAGTTATCACATAAGAATGTCTCACATGTCTCGAAGCCCTAATTGTGGTCAATAAAATATCTTATGATTTATATTCATTTTTTTTCAATCATGTTAAATTCCCGACTGTGGACATATATCATGAATGCATGTGCAAATGCTCATGAATAATATATACTCAATCAAAATGGATGCCATTATATTTTTGACACACATATTCAATAATCATGACCAACATCGATATATAATAAGTTCATTATCAAAGTTATACAAAGGGCATGATAATAATCGATATAAAGTAACTCAAAAAATACTATGTTCTTGCATCGTATTTGCAAATGAACTTTCACTTACCTTTTTGCATTTGTGTGTGACCTGTAAGGTATAATTGATGTGAAACCACGTAGCAATAATAGCTCTGAAACCCACAAAGATTGAATCACAACCCTAAGAAAGACAAAATCCCGGTTTGAAGCTCAACCCAATAATTTATTGATTCAAGGAACCAAAGTTATGGAAGAACTTGACCCCTTAATTACAAAAACTATGAACCTTGCTATGAATTTGTTGAATGCCATAAAGATGAAATTTTTGATAACTTTGAATTTAAGTTCAATGAAGGAAAAGAAGAAAGAAAATCTCGCTTTATTAATTCTCTCAATAAGGTGTTCTTTTACAATGAAAAGAATAAGCCCTATATGTAGGAACTCATAAAACCCAAATTAAAAAAGTAAAATATCAGACAAATAGAGTTTTAAACGAAAAAGGAAAAATTAAACAGACTTCAGACTTTTGTACTACGCGCATGCACGAGCACTGTTCAGTTGATTTGGCTACGGGTTGAAATTTTGCACCCCTAGCGCACGCGACCTGTTTTGCTTACGCGTGAGTGTAGCTTTCTAGATCAACTTCAAGCTTTGCTTCTTCTAACATAACTTGAATTAAGTGCACTAATCTCGGTTTCTCTTCCATGCGGGGCATGGTGTTTAGCTAGATAACTTCAAACTCTTGGCCTCCATAGTTTGAACAATTAAATGCTTGGTTCCATTGATTCCTTTTCAAATTGAGCCGGATCTTTGTAAGTTTATTGCCCCCATGGATCCTATCATTCCCTATTCAAGAAGATTCATCCTCGAATCTTGACCAGAATCAAAGAGAGATAGATCGATAATATTGAAAGTAGACTTACCTTATACTCGCCTCGAAAATCCATCTTGTAGGCATTATCATTAATAATTTCAATCGCTTGGTCCATCTCCCTCTGGATGTAATTTACACCTCCTTTGAATTTGAATTCGTTTCTTTCGTACGTGCATCCAAACCCAATCACCTGGATCAACAGTACACGCCTCGGCTTCTTTCTTTCATTAGCTTGAGATGCTAATGTTCAATCCTCTTCTTTCCACCTAAACTTTGACTTTGAACACCATGTAAAGAAATCCAATAAAGTTAGTGGATTAAAACAAAACAAAATATAACAAAACATCATCTCAAAGCATGATTACGAAGTGGAAGAGATTAGTTTGGCTCCTAACTTAGCCCATAATTCACCCCAAATGGTTAAGGAACTCAAGATTGACAAAATGCTTTTCATACTTTAAGATATCCAGAACACATTTCAAATGCATATCACATCCATCTAGACTCTTGTAATCCACTAGAATATCATCTAACCTAGATATGTGATGATGATACGTTATCATTAGTGAACTCATGTTTACTCCCATGTTTCCTTTGCTCTTCAAAATCTTCAATTGAGTTTGAAACTCATTTGCTTCCTTGGGGAACAATTAATCAAACTCCTGCAAGAAAGAAATACCCAGAATAGGGTGGGGTTGGTTAGCCTCCTCAATTTGCTATTTAATGCTATGAATGGGTGGTAACTCAATAGTCATGTCCTCACGAACCATATTTTCGAAACCCTGCAATAAAGAAATGGCCAAATTAGGGAGGGGTTTGTTAGATCTAACTAAATCAATCTCAATTTCACTCTCTTTTTCATGTAAGCTCACTTTTTTGACATTTTTTTCTTTGAAGACTCTCTTTCTTTTCTCTCTTGTGGATCCACTCTTTTTTATTTATTTTCAGCCAGCTATCTATTTTCTGTTCCACTCTATTTCTTTTCTCTCTTGTGGCTCTATTCTTTTTTCAAGATTTCAGTCACCTCTCTATTCTCTATTTTCTCTCCTACTTAACATTTGGTCAATTTCACCACTAGAATAACGCCTATTAATTCACACATCACATTAATCCTCTCAAAAATTTTGTTGCATTGCCATGTAGAATTGATTATTCTCTTCCCTACATCTTTTCTTTTTCGACATCCTATGAACTAGATAATATTTTCCTCACGTGTTTGTACTCGTGTATCACGCCATTTAGCTTTTTCCCTCTAATAATCTCACCACCTCTTTTTTTACTCTCAATGTTGTCTTGTAGCTTCAAGGAACTGATTCCCTTACGAAGTTCAAATAAAAAACAAAGAATTGTAGAAGGAATTTGACTCGTGAAGGAATGGAAACACCAATAAGAAATTCAATGTAGTGGTTTTTGAACTCGAATCAGACACTTTTTGGATTGCGAATGTGATTTTCTTTAGGCTGGATTTTTTCAAAATTTTCGTTTTTTATTACACTAGATACACTGAAAATCAACAAAGGCAAGAAAGATCGAAACAAAATTGTATTAGTGCACTAAATTTAATGCACAAAACAATTCTTGAATGATCTTCTTATTTGTATTGATGTAAAAGACTCAAGAAGATGATCAAGATTAAGAAGAAGACTATGGAGACTCGATGAAGAAGATGAAAACTCAACAAAGAAGATGAAAAAATTGCGGAAAGACTAGCCTTGATTTTAAAGCCAAATCTCTGATACCATTTGATGTGAACTCACGTAGCAATAGTAGCCCTGAAACCCACAAAAGATTGAATCACAACCCGAAGAAAGCTAAAATCCCTTGCTATAAATTTGTTGAACACGACAAAGATGATAGTTTCATAAGTTCAAATTTAAGTTCAATGAAGAACAATAACAAAGCAAATCTCTCGCTTTATTAATTCTATCAATAATGTTTTCTTTTACAATGAAAAGAATGAACCGTATATAAAGGAAAATCATAACCCTAATAAAATACGTAAAATATCAAACAAATAGAGTTCTAAATGAAAAAGGAAAATATAATCGACTTTAGATTTTTATATTGATCGCACGTACCGTGTATTCTCTCGTGCGAGCACCATTCAATTGATTTGGCTACATGTTAAAATTTTGCACTTCGTGTGCGCGGAACCTATTTGTCATTGGTTCTTTTCAAGATGAGCCAAATCTTTGCAAGTTTGTCGCCCTCCATGGATCCTATCAATAATTCAAGTCTCTTTTCCACTTAAGGGCCACAAAAACCTAGAGTACCATCTAATATAAAATATGGTCCTCAAATCTATAACCTCTAATACCAAAATAATCTAGATAACATTAGAATTCAAGTTACCAGTTGCATTTTGAAACATCCCTATCACCCTTCTATTTTTTGACTTCGATGTATGTAAACCTCAAAACTAATAACTGGTAAAGAAACTGTGAAGTACTCACCTACCTAGAACTTCCAATTCCACTTGAGTCGTGAGTAATGTTTATTAGTGAAGAAATTGGCTATTATAAAAAGACAACTAGCCCAAAGCATGAGGTGGTTCTTCGTAGTAAAATCTGATTTTTAAGCGTATGTTCTCGTTACAAAACTTATTTTCCTTAAACAAATATCCATCAATTGCACTTAAAGAAGTAAAAAGTACATACCTCCTTGATAATGTACCAAACTATGTTCTCGTTACCATGTTTATACCGAATGATATAGGGAAAAGTTTCAACAAACTCCATCCATCTCGCATGCCTCTTGTTCAACTTACCTTGGCCTTTATTTGTTTCAATGGATCATGGTCGGTGTGGAATACAAACTCCTTCAGCCACAGATAGTGTTGCCATATGGTCTTCAAAACTTGAACAAGAGCATAAAGCTCTTGTCATAAGTAGGATAATTCAAAGTTGTCCCCCTTAGTTTTTCACTGAAATATGCTATTGGTTGCATACCCTGCGTTAAAACTACTCCAAATCCTATTTCGGAGGCACCACATTCAATCTGAAATGTTTTCTTGAAGTTAGGTAGTGTTACTATTGAATGCATTTTCATGAACTTTCTTTGCCTTTTTCTTGAATTTTCTTCCTTTTTTTCTTGAACCTCCTTTGTAGAATCTTTTGAACGTTTTTCGCTTTTTTTTCTTCTTACACAACATAATAGAAGGTTTTAAAACAAAACTCTAACACCAACTGAAGTGAACCACGTTGAAGGATGTACTCTAGAACCCACAAAAGTCTAAGAAAGCTAAAATTAGAGTTATAAAACCAAGGCTGGAAGATTTGAATGCCACAAAGATAGAAAATCTTTGATAAGTTCGAATTAGTTTCAATTAAGAATAAGATAGAAAGCAAAACTCTCACTTTATGATTAATCTCTCAAATTAATGTCTAGGTGTTCTTGTACAATGAATAATGCCTCATATATGTAGGCAATAATAAAGAAATCCTAAATAACTCGTAAAACATCAAGATGACATCAAACAAATAGAGAGTTCTAAATGGAAAAGGATAAAAATAATTTGCCTTCAGATTTTGTACTGAATGCTTGCTGTTCACTTGATTTGGTCTTGGTTAAAATTTTTGCTTCTCCTCACGCACGTACTACTTTCCGACAACACTACTGGCTTTGCTTCTTCCCACTTAGCTTGAACTAAGTGTATTAAGATTGGTTCTTCCTCCATACCCATCTTGAAGCTTGATGTCTTGTTTGTTGTACTTAAATACTCGGCCAACGTTTCTTGGATAAGTCATTGCGTGGCTTCTTTGATCTTTTTCACTCTTGATCTTGTAATTAGTCCATCTAGAACAAGAAAAGGATCCTGGCTAGCTTGTCCCCCCATGATTCTTATCAGGATCGTTCCTACCTTGGGATGAAGGTATTTTCATCTTAATACTACCCAAGTTTCTATCAACTCTATCAACATCTCGATCCTATCTCTTCTATTTTCAACCTACCCACTTCAGCCACCGAGATTTGATCATCCTCATTCTCACTCTCTACTTCATTCTCATCATCAAATACACTCTAGGATCATGCCTGGGTTGCCATTAAGAACTCTTTTTGGTTATCCCCTTCGTAAGTTTGCAACACTATATCCTGCCTATCCATTCTATTCATAATATCTCCAAACACTATATTCATCATCTCAAATTGTTGTTGCATTGCTTTTAACAATAGGATTGAATGTACAACATAGTGCGTGGAAAGTAGCTAAACACCCCCAAAATGTATCAAAATGTGCCAAAATTGGCAAAATGTACTTAAACTTGAGAGATGAACTAAAACATGCCAAATGTACCAAATCACACCAAAAATACCTGAAATCTCTCAAACATACCAAAATGTGCTAAAATTACCTAAATGTTGGTGTATGTAGAGATGTAAGAAATTGCTCCAAGATGTACATACACACCAAATTATGCCAAATGTACCCAAAATATTCCAAGGTAAGCCAAAATGTGACTAAATGCACAAATGAAAGGACGTCAAAATATATCAAAGTTAGTAAAATGTTCAAAATGCCCAAAAATGTACCGATATGTGCCAAACGTGCATAAACCCTCCAAAATGTACAGAATTGTACTAAAACTACATTAAATTCTCAAAAAGAAAAAGTGTCAAAATGTATCAAAATACACTGGACGTAGCTATACGGACCAAAAAAAGTAAAAAAAAAAATGTTCAAAATGTATCAAATTGTTCAAAAATGAGTTTAAAGTACCAAAACGCATGACATGTAAATTGTACCCAATGACACCAAAATGCAAGAAATGTACCAAAACATGGATACGGAATGGATAGAGTGATCCCTCTCATGTAGGACCCTAAGTACCTTGATTTCTCTTTTTCCTTCCTTTATCAAACATTCAGCCTTTGGGCAAAGGGCTTGGGGCTCTTCTTAGACCTTCTCAATCAATAGCGTCAATGAAGTTCTTTCTTTTCGATTATACTTTTCTCAGTAATAAGGGCTTCAGGACTCTTATCTTTAAAGATTAGGTCAGAACTGGACCACATAGCTTGCTCCTAGCTTTCTCGATGAGTGAAGGTGATCATTTAATCAAGGAAAGTGCTTGAGAACAAAGAAAGGCCCTCTCCCATTCTTCCAATATAAGGAATCTATCTAAAGCTGATAGATGACACGTTGCTTGCTTAAACTTAAGGAAAGGAAGTATTATAACTCCTGGTAATGGCTCTTTCACCTCGTTGGTCAAGCTACAATGCTCTCATTAATGAACTATAGCTTCCATACAAGGACCTGCATAGCAGCTATAAAATACAAGTTCGATGGAATATAAAATAAGGATATACAAAAAACCGCATGATCAATCAATGGACGGGGAAATTGCATGAATTATGAAACTAGCCTAACCTAAAGAAAAAAGCGTTTCCCTCTCTTGATGGTGAATCTTGATTGATTGACACGACATCATAACCCAATTCGAAGAAAGAAAAAGCATGGCTGATATGCCATAAAAAATTTCTGGCCAAATTTTAATCAAAATGCATGTACCAAATATGTGGAATGAAACAAATGCATCCAAAATGTACCAAAAATATGTCGTTCCTAACATCATGATGATATCATGGAGCCAACTAGCAAAGATCCATTGTATGTTTCGAAGGAGTCAATAGGTCAAGAGCAAAGAAGATGAAGAAAGTCATGCAAGGACTTGTCCAAGCTACATAGGTGGAGAGTTTAAGTGCAACAAACAAGACACCAAGAGATCGGCATCAAAAAAGAACAGGACATGTGATTCAAGCTAAGGTGTAAGAAGTGGAGTCGGGAAGCTGGACCAAAAGCAACACTGCATGTCACTTGAAAGGAAATGCATACGGATGCTCCGAATTTAAAAAACATATGAGAAAATGCCTTGAACAACGTGCACGAGCATCACTACCATGCAAGCGCGTGTTAGAAATTTTGCCAACGAATTTTAGTTATTAGTTAAAGTCAAAAAAATCGATTTTATCCTATTTATCTAGTTGTTATACATGTTAACTAGGATTGTTTCGAGTCCATCTATATATGGCTTTATTCATTGTTTGAAGAACAAAATATTTGAGAGATCAATTATAAAGTGTGATTTTCACTTTCAATCTTGTTATTAATTGAACTATTCCGAACTTATTTAGATTTCTAATCTTTATGGGGTTCAACCTTTCTAGCCTTGGTTCTTGAAACAAGAAATCATAGTCAAGGTTACGATGAGAATCAAGGAAGGCAAGCTAGCATAGATCCATTTCATGATCTAGATGGGATGATAACTAAATCAAGAGCAAAGAAAGATCAAGGAAGCCATCCAACGACTTGTTCAAGCTACGTAGGTTGAGAGTTCAAGTACAACGAGCAAGACACCAAGTTTCAAGATGAGCATGAAAGAAAAGCATTTGATTCAAACTAAGGTAGAGGAAGTTGAGTCGGGAGTCTAGCCAAAATATTGTAGATCTATATGAGTATATTTCAACCAATAATGAGCCTTTGTGTATTGATGACTCAGGGTTGAGCTGTTTTAATGTGGAAAGGAATAAAGCGGATCTATTAGAAAAGAAGATCTTAAACCAATTAGAAAAGCGAAGGAATAAGAAGGATGTACGAAAATGCACCTATTTTTAGCTCGGATGTCAAATTTTAATTTGTGAGTAACATTCTGAAGCATTTAAATCATGCACATTTTTATTGGATGATGTTGCCAAACTTTCAAGTTCGAATTTCATTGTTTAGATGTATGTTTCAGCTTTTTTCCGTTTTGAGTAAGTTTAATAGTATTTTAGCTATTTTTTGAAGTATCTTAGCCTTATTCAGCTTTGTTTCATAGTTTTCTAGTTCATTTGAATTTATCTATAGAATCAAAATTTCATGTTGATTATGATTTATTTTGTGTCTGCCTATTTGACTTTAAACATTGTACAAAGAACAACACATTATTTTAAGAGATTATTTATAAATATTTCCTTCGTATCAAATCTTGTATGGATTTTAGGGAACATCCTGCAATAGAGTTTACATCAGTTGGCATCAAAGCTTTGGCTCTGATGTAAACCCGCATAGCAATAGTATTTCCAAAACCGAAGAAAGCTAAAATCCCGGTTTGAAACTTGACCCAATAATTTATTGAATCAAGGAACCAAAGTTGTGAAAGAACTTGACCACTTAATTACAAAAACTATGAACCAAGATGTAATTGTTGAATGCCATAACCATGAAATCCTTGATAAGTTCAAAATTAAGTTCAATGAAAAAAAAGAAGAAAGCAACCTTGTTTTGATTTAATTTCTCAATAACAATTATTGTTTTTACAATGAAAAGAATGAATCCTATTTATAGGGAACCCATAAGAACTTAATTAATACAGAATTATATCAAAAAGATATCATAACAAGAGTTATACCGAAAATAGACTTCTAGGAAAAATCTGAAAAAAAACAAATCCAGAAAATGAACTATGCGACAACATAGTTATAACTCCCGTGACAGCATAGGACAACAAAAATTCCACATCTTTATTCCGGGAGTAGTACATGCGACATCATTCCATTTTATAATGAGACAGTATAGTTATCTGACTGGCTTTCAATTTTGTTTTCTCCAATGCATCCAACTTGTTTTCGCTTTCATGCCCAACATGAAACTTGGTGTTTGGCTTGCTAACTTCAAACTTTTGGCTTCCGTAGCTTGAACAATTAAATTAATGGCTTCATTGATCCTATTTGCTCACAATCTCATCGTTGGTTCCTCTTCAAGTTGAGTAGGATCTTTTTAAGTTTTTTTTTCCTCCATGGATCCAGGTCAAGCTCTAAAATCAATTTTAGTTCTTTATCTTTGTACTTGTCATCCAATTCTAATTTCTATATTTCTCTTGTAAAGTCTTCATCCCATTCTTTGAGCCATTTACATCCAAAATTGCATCAAGAACATTCAAGGATTGATTAGTGCACCAACACAATTTTTTGTGGATTAAAAACCTTGTGATTTATTTTATTAATTGTGTGAGAAAAATAGCAAAGAAAATTCAAGGAAAAAAAAGCAAAAAAAATCCAAGAAAAAACTAGCAAAATTCAAGAAAAGCCTGTCAAATCTCAAATATAT
Organism: Fraxinus cuspidata; assembly: GCA_903798385.1. NCBI lineage: Eukaryota > Viridiplantae > Streptophyta > Magnoliopsida > Lamiales > Oleaceae > Fraxinus > Fraxinus cuspidata. Next base: position 27,053 of record CAIGRP010078603.1, read on the forward strand.
TTTCTTTGGAATTCTTGTGGTGTTATTTTCCAAGAGAGTAATTCTATTATCATCATGATGTTGGAACATCGTTGATGTACCCATTATCCCTCTCATCTCTCTCCCTCTCTCTCCTCCCCCTCTCTCTCATAAATCATAATGATAAATAGCATTATTCTTTTCAAGAAACACCATGTTTATTACTATTTAATACATAGGTTATGCTACACACACATAATTCATTGTACATAATGGTGTCCACGCCCTTACATGGAGAGGGACCCACTTCAGATATATTATATTTCATCCAAAGTGGGTCCCCCTCCATGTCCTCGGTGTGGAACATATATCATCCATGGGATTTGATGTTGTTTTAAAAAACACATAAACCAATTTCACAAACCTTTTCTTGGAGTTTTTGGGATGTTTCCATTCCTCTTTGTATATTCCTTCTTGAGTCCTTTCTCGGGTTTTGTTATATCCTTCTTGTTGAGATAACCACTTGAGTGCAAACAAGTGAGGATTACTATTCCTAGTTATCAAGATGTCTGACAAAGGAAAATCTACATCTAGGGAGGGAAACAACAAATTCTTCATGTTGAAAGTAATGCAAAAACATTTTTGAAATGATGAATGTAGTTTTTGGAGAGATTTCATATATAAGCAAGATACAATGACTGTAAAGTTACAGAGGGTGTCGCCCAAAAGAATTCCTAATATTAGGAGGCAAGATAGACGTCCTAGGGGTTAATTGATGATGAGAATGAAGTAGAAGTGAGAATGCAGATGACTATATCTTGATGGCTGTAGAGGGTAAGATAAGAAATAGTGGAGATAAGCATGAAACGAGGCCTAGAGCAGACCCTAGAGATCGAGACAAGGATAGAGTTGATAGAAACTGGGGTAGTATTAAGATGAAATTACCTTCATTGAAAGGTAGAAATGATCCTATTGGAGTGGGAGAAGAAGTTGGAATTGATCTTTGATTGTTATAATTATTCTGAGGAGAAAAATGTAAAACTAGTAATGATTGAATTTACTAATTGTACAATAATACGGTGGGATTAATTGGTGACAAATAAGAGAAAAAAATCATCACAGACCTATACAAACCTGGGATGAAATGCAAACTCGAATGATGAGGAAATTTGTACCTAGTCATTACTATAGAGACCTTTATCAAAAATTACAGGGCCTTTCTCAAGGTTCATGAAATGATAATAAGGAGATGGTGGTAGGATTAGGGCTGACTTGAGGAAGATAGGGAGGCTATAATGGCCAAATTAGTGAAGGGATTGAATAGAGATATAGCCAATGTAATTGAGTTACAACAATGTGTGGAGTTCGAGGACATGGTGCATATGACTATGAAGGTGGAGAGGCAATTAAAAAGAAAAGGAACAGCAAAGTACTTTATGGGTTCTATTCCTCCTTGGAGATCGAAGTTGGAAAAAAATAATAAGAGTGATGAAACTTTTTTCAAATAGTGAGTATGATTTCCAATCTTCTAGGAATAGGGATATCAAGTGTTTTAAATGCTTGGATTTGGGGCACATTACATCTCAATGCCCAAATAAAAGAGCAATTATTATGCATGACGATGGGGAAGTGGAGACTGAGTATGAGAGTGATAGTGATGATGCATGAGTTGGAGAATGCTAGTAATGATGATGGGGTCCAGTAAAAGGTCTTCACTTGGTGCGAAGCGTGTTGTTAGTACACAAATTAAAGTGGATGATGCGGAGTAGCAATGAGAAAATATATTTCATACTCGATGCTATGTTAACAACAATGTGTGTAGTATGATTATAGATAGGGGAGTTCAACCTATGTAGCTAGTACCACCTTTATTGAGTAGTCGAGCTTGTCTATGCTAAAACCCCATAAGTTCCAATGGTTGAATGAATATGATGATGCCAAGGTTAACAGGCAAGTCATGGTGAGCTTTACTATTGTGAGGTATAGACGAGGTGATTTGTAATGTAGTTCCTATACATGCTAGCATTTCTTGTTGGGAAGGTCGTGATAGTATATGTGAGCCCACGTAACAATGGTAGCTTTGAAGTCCACATAAGATTGAATCACGTATCAAGAAAGCTAAAATCCCCTGTTTAAAGATTGGCCCAACTATTTATTGAATCAAGGAACTAAAGAAATGGAAGAACTTGACCCCTTAATTACGAAAACTATGAACCTTGCTATGAATTTTTTGAACGCCACAAAGATGAAATATTTGATAAGTTTGAAGTTTAAGTTCAATGAAAAATAAGATGAAAGTAAATCTCTCTTTATTAATTCATGTATTGTTTTAAAATTGGAAAGAATAAATCCTATTTATTCCTACCCATAAAAACCTAATTAAAACGAAATTATATCCAAAAGATACCATAACAAGAGTTCTACCAAAAATAGACTTCTACAAAAAATCTGAAAGAACGCTTTCCAAAAATGAACTATGCTACCGCATAGTTATAACTCATGCAACAACATAGAACAACGAAAATTCCACTTCTTTGTTTAGGGAACATGCTATAGCATCCTATTTCTATACTATGTGACAGCATAGTCATTCGATTGGTCTTTGTTTTCATTTGCTTGGATCAAGTTCAACAATTGGGGTTCCTTTTCCATGCTTGACATAAAATTTGATGTTTTGCTTGTTGCAACCGAAGTCTCGGCCCATGTAACTAGAATAGTAATCCCATGGCTTCCTTAATCTTCTTTACTCGAGATCTTCTCATTGGTCATTCTTTCACAATTAACGGATCCTTGCTAGCCTTCATCACAAGGTTCTCATCATTCTCTCCCACTTCAAAATCATTTGTCCTCGAATCGTCACCTGCATCAAATAGAGAAAGATCGGAAACATTGAAAGTAGCAAAAATGTTATACTCACTTGGCAGATCCAATTTATAGGCATTGTCGTTGATTATTTCAAGCACTTGAATAGTCCATCACCTCTCGATTGTAATTTTGACCTCATTTGAGCCGAAAAAGGCTCATTTCTCATATGTACCCAAACTCAATCACCTGGTTCAAATGTAACAGGCCTCTGTCCTTTATTAGCTTGAGAACCATAAGGCTCATTCTTTTTCTCAACTTGATAACGCACTTTCTCTTGTATTAACATCACCAATTCTGACTTCTTCTTACCATCTAGACTACATCTTTCATCAACAGGTAAATGAATTAAATCCAAAGGAACTAGTGGATTAAAGCCATATACAATCTCAAAAGGTGTATAAGAAGTTGAATATGTGTGGCCCTATTATATGCATACTCTCTGGCAAGAAACCTTCTGAAAGATAAAAAAAAAAGATACCATAACAAGAGTTCAACCAAAAATAGACTTCTAGAAAAAAATTGAAAATACTCTTTCAGAAAATGAACCTACTATAGCACAATTATAACTCCCATGACAGCATAGAACAACCAAAATTCCACTTCTTTGTTTCGAGAATAGTACATGCTATAGTATAATAACTGCAACAACATCCGACAGGTCTTTGTTTTCATTTGCTTGAATCAAGTTCAACAATTGGGGAACGTAAAGTCCCGAAAATTTACATAGAATGGAATTAATTATTCTACATGTTGTATTTAAACATTTGGAAAGTTAGGGACTAAAGTGTATATATATTTAAATTTCATTTTATTTTATGGGTCAAATACATAGATATTAATGGAACAATGATAAGTATTTGGATATTGGGCTCGTTGGATAAATCAGAATTAATCATACATATTAGGCTCGAGAAAAGGTCGATTCGAATAATTTAGCTCCAAGATATTTTGGTTTGAAGAAGTT
>CAIGRP010078623.1:0-20435 GCA_903798385.1 Fraxinus cuspidata
ATAATTTTTTATATATCAATTGATCAATAAATTTAAATGTGATTTGAATAATTTAAGAAATAAAGTATTGAAATATGTGATTTATTAAATATAATCAATGTACATCATAAATAGAGAATAAGTTCGACTCTCAAAACTTGGAAAGTCAAACATTGGCAGACCAAGGGGTTCTCGGGTCACGTGACCCCCTAACTTTTGATATTTTTTTTATAAAGTCTTGTTGGCATCTATTAAAATCTAAATTTAAATTTAAATCAAAATTAACAATTAATTTTAATAATATATTTCATAGAATTCATAACTTTTACCAAAATTTACTAAAAATCTGTTTTTAATCTCCCCCAAACAAGAGCAAAATCATAATAAATTTGATTTTTTTCTCTTTTCTCTTACTCTTTCTTACTCTCTCACTTACGCATTTTACCAGAATCTTGACCCTTATAATATTTTAAAATGTGTCTATAATTTCTTTATAAATTATCACATCCACTAAACTAATTAGAACCTAAATTTACATTTTCTCGTATCAAATTGTGTAATTTGTATATAGAATGTTTCTAAACTGATTATATCCAATTTGACTTATATTTAATTAATTTTTTTTGAAATGGCCACTCATGCATGGAAGATATCAATGAAGAGCGTCTCAAGCCAACTTCTTCTTCCAGAGAAATTTCAATGCGAATTCTCAACCTTGAACGCATTATAGATGTCACTTATAAAGGCAGAGAAGATGGATACACATAACCACAAAAAGTTCTAAAACCACGCATCATTGCTTTGTTTATTGATCCCATCGAGATCTAAATATTAATTGTAAGGGACAATTTGATATCAACAAATCTTAATTGTTATTTTCCTTTCATTTATATCTTCGTAGGGAAACTATAAAATGAAATATTTTGGGTAAGATGTACAAAGTACTCTAGATGTGAGTATATTATGTTTACAATACAAAAATTCAGCATCAAAATATCTCAGGTTCGTTCAATAGAATACTTAATATCCGGTAATAGGTAGAATAATCAGCAACGACATTGTCAAATAATCTTGTTCGAGTTTTATAGATCAATTATTATCTGGTATTATGTAAAGAATTCAACATTAACATTATTGCAAAATAATCCTGTTTGAGTTATATAGAGTTAAAATTAATCTCCTGAATATTCTTTAATCTAATATTTGTATTACTAATCCCTTATAAACAAAATCGGATCATCACAATTAATTAACGGAAATATTGATGGTCATATGAATAGTAGATCGATCATATATAATAACTATTGTTATGGTTTTTGGATTGGGAGAAAGTGATATGCTAGCAAAATATATAACACGAAGTAATTTCCTGATGACGGATTTCTATATCTCTTTATATAACGCGCCTCTAATTTCAATTTTTATTTCTTTGACGTGTTAGGAAATATGAAATGAATGTGATTGAAATAGCAACAAATGAAAGTGTTATTTGACGCTATTTTAGAAAATCTAGAAAGCACAAAAATATGAATATCAGTTGAACTAGACAATGTAGAAATATTTTCATATCTTTAGCCTATAGCATTCCAAGTCTCATATCAGCAATATTGTTGACATTATTCTAACATATATAGCTAAATTCAGCATTAGAAGCTCTAAAATTGGTTATAAGATACATCAGAGGTACAACTTCTATATGGCTAAATATGGTGCAGCAAAACATGGCGATGATCCTAAATTCACCATTGATCCAATATTAACAGATTCAGACTCTGCAGGGTGCCTCCACAAGGAAATCACTTAGTGGATATGTTTTTGCAGTACATGGAAAAAAGTTTGCCTGCGAAGGTGGTCGATTTTTCAACCACTAAGGCATAATATGCAAGCCAGGATTCTCATGTAGTGGTGACAAAATATATATGTATTTGTATATATTACAAAACTTCTATATAACACCAATTTTTATTTTTATTTTTTATTTTTTTGTTAGTTAGGCATGTAAAATGGATTAGTATTCTGTTTTTTTTTTCTTAAAGGCTGCTTTCACTTTCAGTTTCACAACCAAATTTGGAAAAATAGGGAACTGAGACACGACCAGACTCCTATACGATGCTGCAGTGAGAAAGTTTCGTGAAGTGGATGAAAGCAGCAATGCCGGGTAGGGATAGGGTGGGAATTATGAAATATTTGTGAAATTTTGCACCCATATCTATGTTTAGCGGGCCTTCGTTTTGGACTACATGCATGTGAATATTTGCCTAAGCTCAAAAGTAGGTTTTTATTAATAAGTAAATAATTTTTCATTTTTCATTTTCAGCTTATCATTTTACATATCTCGTAACAACCTCCCCGTCTTTTCTACATATCTAAACTATAAATATAGAGATTATGAGGGATGAATAAATTAATATGTAAACAATTACGAAGGAATATTATATTACACACACACACAGAGGACAAAACATTGTGTAGTTGAGGAGAGGACAAACATTGTGTAGTTGTAGAATTAGGGAGGAACAAATTAATATGTAAACACATAAAAAAAATAGGGAGCAATATGTATAAGAAGAATAAATTTTATATATTTATCCACACAGGACAAATATTAGCAGTTGAACAATTACGGAGAAATAATATATAGCTAAATATATTCACACCATAGTTTTTAATAATTAGACTATATTTTAATTGCGTAAAAGGTTCATAATATTTACAAATTATCACATTTATATTTCTCACTTTTTTATTGTATTCTTATTTTCTAATTAACATAAATTGTTCTTGATTATGGGTGTTCTCCAAAAAAAAATTTAGATTGAATAAAAAAACTCATTTGTCCTTTTAATGCACGCTAACAATATTTATGAATAAAAATTATAATTAAAAACAAAACTTTCTAATTAATGAAATGTTAAAAATAAGAATGGGATGGGATGAATAAAAGTTAATGATCTTAATTAAAATATATATGATGTATATATAAATAAGATGTGGTGTAAACTCTTTGATTTTGATTATTTTTAGTAGTTTATGAATTAATGGGATTATTTACTAATTGAATTATTAATATATGTATTGATTGTTTAGTGATCTATTGATAGGTTAGCGAATTATGAATTTGCATTCTGTTAATAAATTGTTTTGATCAAATGAATTATCATGTCCCCTAATAAGATAATCACTATGGAGGTTTTCTAGGAATGGGTTAAGGATACAACCACGATTTTGTAGGTATAAGAATTCGCAGCATTCATAATCATGTGAGCCAAGAATCCTTACTTGAAATAATGGATTTCAAGATCTTTATGTGTTTGAATCATCTAGCATCTCGAAGCTCCAAAAATTTGCATTTTCTTGTTCTTCAATTGTCTCAATCCCTGAAAATAAATTATTATCTACAATTTAAGTGCCTTATTTTGTGAGTTTTCATGTCAAAGTAGTGATTTTAGGGCCTTTCCATTTTTGGTATATTTTCACATACGAATTTCACCATTTTTTTCTTGCCATATTCTTCCTCTATTTTTCTTGAATAATAATTAGAGGTCATATGACAGTTATAGGAAGTTGTTGGTTTGAATTTCAAGTTTAAACTATTCTCTCCAACTCTTTTAGTATCTTGTGAGTCGGGTCATCTCACATGAGCCCACAGCCTATATTTTCTAACAATAGGCTTAAAGCACACTAAAGAAGTAAATATTGGAGATATGTGTACAAAGTATACTAGAAAGCAGATAATAGAAGGTTTGGAGAAAGAAATTTGGAGCTCTTACAATTGTTTGTCTAACTACAGCCAATCTATGGTAAATCTATTCAGAAAATGGCCTACAAAATATTTATAAGTAATAATGGATTTCAATTTATTATAACTATATAATTTACTAGATTTCAACATGAAATAAATATAATAAATTAATGCCATTGAGACCATATAAACTCTCAATTTGTAGCAAATAATTTCAATTTTATAAGTTGTTTGCATTAAATTGATTATATCTTCATTTTTCTTTACTGTTCATTTCATTTGGCCTTATCATTTGTAATAATGTTTGATTTTGGCCCTTTGAATAATCATAAAACTATTGAAAGTGTCCTGGCTCGAGGCGAGAAGCTCGATAGTTTGGTTGAGAATAATCCGGAACTCAGTGCAGCTCGTCAGGTATGCTTATGTAATTAGCTAGTCTGATGTATAAAATACATGTAACCTGCAAGTGTGCACAATCCCAAAATGGAACTGTTTTTCCAATAATAATTTAAGGAATTGGATTGCTTGCTTAACCCTTTACCCGTGGTTCTAGTATAATTACAATTAAAGCCACAAAATGTGACAGATCAAGAATTTTAGAATGCACATCGTTCGGATTTTAGGAATAATCCTGGAATTTTCTTTGGTAATCCATAATCGTTGGCGTTGGTAAACTTGAAAATTTGAGAAGCTAGAAATTGATGTAGGGTGGCGGAGGCAGCAAAAACAATGAAATGAACACGTTATCGAAGTTTCGTTCATTCCAAGGAAATACTGCAATATGATCACCTTTTAATTTCTGATTCATAAGAATACCAAAAATCTAGGCATAAAAAACTATTTAATTCGCCCACGAATACATAAGATTTGGACTCGTTGATTTTAAATATCAAATACCGAAAATTTAAGACCTTTGAGAAGATCTCAACAATTAATATTTTATTTCAATTCAAAAAAATTATCATCTGCTATTAAGGCTTACAACCCTTATTTAAAGCAAGAACTAGCAATTAGATCATGACTAAATCTAGATACAAACTAAAATTAATATTGAAAACTCAATCATCATCAAGATTAATGGTTAAAATTAATGATGAAGATTCGATCTTCATCAAAAATCCTAGAGAATATGGTACAGATATGAGTAGAGATCTGGCTTTAGACGTGCGACTATGTATATCAGTGTGCTTTCTATCTACAATAGCTTTTATTCAGCCCAGCTGCGGATGATATATAGATGATTTCATCTCTGGTGAATCATTTACTTTCTTACCGTTTTCATAAGTACGTGTGATTAGCTTCCTAAACTCGAATGTTTGAGGTCGTGTTACCGAATGATGTCTAAACACAATGGATTCACTTCTTTAATTCATCAAATGTATGTAAATTTTTACTTTTGGTTGTGTTTTATCAATATTAATACCAACACTGAGAAAATCACATTAAGGGTTATTTACAAAACCTTCTTTTTCGTTTTCACAAGTACGCGTGATTTGCTTCCTAAACTCAAATGTTTGAGGCCGTGTTACTGAATGGTGTCGGAATGAACGCAATAGATTTAATTCTTTAATTCTTCTAAAGTACGTAAATTTCAACTTTTGTCGTGTTTTATTAATGTTAATACCAACAATGATCGTATAAATGGTTATATAAAGACGTGGGTTGAATCAAAATAAGCAAATCATTCTAGAGAAACTTGAGGATTTTTTTAGGAGGAACTTATTTATTTGACTGATCCTCATTGCGAGATTATTACTTTACTATCAATCACTCATTATAATTTACTCTTGCGAGTAGAGGTGTCAATTGGCTTAGGCGCCGTGGTGGCTCGTTGGTCATGTTCTTAAAAGCTCTACCTAAAAAAATTTTACAAAATAGAAATTATATGAAAATAAATGATATGCGTGATGAAATTAAAAAAGTGTAACCAACTAATATCAATTCAAACATGTCTCTCAATTTTAGGAGGAATAATATAGAAAATGAAATTAGTAAATATAATAAATGGACAAGCTATTAATGCGGGCATTGTGTGGAAGCTATTATTATGCGTTCACATTCTCTCCATTGCCTTCCTCTCCAGGTTTGCTTCCCCATGGCATGGCATCACCCATTCTCTCAGAGTTTCCATTTTGATTTTTTCTGATCTGAAACTTAACAGGAAATAATCAATATTAGTTTCTGACATTTCACATGTTCAGGTAAGTTTTTCGTTCGTTTACTTTCTTCTGTTCTTTGTGCGCCTTTCGTAATTTTGATTATATAGTCGAATCATATTTAAAAAGTATCTGCATCGTGTTCAGCATCATTGTGTATGACATCAATTCTGAACAAGCATCTGATTTGTAGATAGTTATTTGTTTTTTTGACCGAAGTTGACATGAAGTCAGTTTCGAAAATTAAAAGCTGTTTATTTAAAAAAAATTAAAACATAATAAAAGTTTATACGTGAACTGTCAATTTTCTGTTGTTTTAAATTAGAAACTGTGAATGCAGGACGGGGGAAAAGATGATAGGCTATCTGCTTTTCTTTGTATTCTTGATCCACGCAAATGAAGCAAAAGGTGGCTTGGGGAAGCCACCACCACTTCCTTTAAAGAAATGGATGACTCTAAGTGGTATTACGATTAATTTCCCCTTTTTTTCCTTAATCTTCGTAATTTAAAATTAGTTGCACTTGCACATGGACCAGCGTTTTGATTATGTCGAATTTTCAGGTGGTGAACCTCAGATTGTAGCGAACGGCGGATTCTCTGGACTTTTTCCAGCCTCCAGTATCATAGCATATGAGTTCGCTTTGTTTAATAGCTTGCCTGGTACAATCTTGCTCTGCGATCTCCAATTTACACGGGATGGCCAAGGCTTTTGCGAGTCAGAAATAGCTCTTCAAAATACAACAAACGTCGATGACATAGATCCGAAAGGACTAAAGACCTACAACGTAAACGGGCAAGAAATTCATGGATGGTTTGGGTTGGATTACGACGCTGTTTATGTTTTAAATAACGTGACATGTAGGTTCGGGCATGTTTAGTATGCAGTATAATTTTTATTTTATGATTCACTTTACTGAACGAGCCATCAATGTTGCCTTTGTTGTCTACAGTGAACCAAAATATATTCACCAGACCTCCATGGTGGGATGGACAAGTGGTCAATATGCCTCAAGATGTAGTTTTCAACTTTAAAACTCCACCAAGATTTTGGATAAATGTTCAGGTCTCATCTCTCATCTCTCATCTCTATAAATATTAGCGATAATTAACAGAATTTTGTTTACTGGTAACTTCTTATGTATATCTTTGTGCAGTATGACAGTTTCTACAATCAACACAGAATAAGTCCAGAAGATTTTATCCTTAGTAGCGTTGTTGATATAAAACCGGAGTTCATTTCATCCCCCGAGATCGGTTTCTTGAAGAGCATTGGACCGAAGGTTAAGGAGGCAAAAACAAAAATAATTTTCAAGTTTCTTGCAGCAGATGTTGTAGAACCCACAACCAAAGAAAAATACGGTTCACTAGCGACCAAGCTGCCGATGATAAAATCATTTGCGTCCGGGATTGTTGTCCCACGAGAATATATATGGCCTAGTAATAATGGGTATTTGCAGGCTGCGCCAACAAATCTAGTGCTTGTTGCTCACAAACTAGGGCTTGAAGTATATGCTGGTGTTTTTGCAAATGACGACTACTTGAGTTACAATTACAGCTATGATCCAACAAGAGAGTATCTTCAGTATATTGATAATTCTCAGTTTTCGGTCGATGGTGTGATTACTGATTTCCCTGTAACTGCTTCAGTAGCTATCGGATGCCTGTATCAGAACAAGAATGCTTCAAGGACAATTAAAACTCTAATAATATCGCACGATGGAGCGAGTGGAGATTTCCCTGGATCCACTGATCTTGCCTATCAGAAAGCCATAGATGATGGTGCTGATATAATCGATTGCTCTGTCCAATTGTCAAAAGATGGAGTCGCCTTCTGTTTAACTTCACCCGATCTTACGGATTCAACCACTGCAGCTACGCTGTTCATGGATCAAGCTACAACGGTACCAGAAATTCAACCAGACAATGGGATTTTCTCTTTTGATCTCACCTGGACAGAAATTCAATCTCTAAAGCGTACGTGTTTGTTTAGTTTTTTTTTGTATTGATGCATTCATTTTCCATTTGTGACATTTCTATTCTGTGGTTGTTTCAGCTCAAATTCAGAATACTTTCCGAGACCTTATTAGAAATCCACAAAACAAGGATAAGGGGAAGTTTATGATGCTTTCCGAGTTCTTGGAACTTGCTAAGACCAAGGCAGTGAGTGGAGTTCTAATCAATATAGAGAATGCCGCGTATTTAGCGTCGAATAAGAGTCTGGACATAATTGGAACAGTCTCAACAGCTCTAAGTAATGCCTCGTTCGATAAGCAATCTACTCAGAAAGTTTTGATTCAGTCTGATGACAGTTCAGTGCTTTTAAAGTTCAAGGGTATTCCAACTTATCAGAGAGTGTTAGAAATCAAAAAGGATGTAAGTGGTACACCGGATGAACTAGCGCAAGCGGTCAAGAAATACGCTGATGCAATTAACGTGATAAGACGTTCTATCATTACATCTACGGATACATTCTTTACCAAGAATTTCACCAACATTATCCCAGCAATGCATGCTGCTAATGTATCAGTATACGTTGGAATTCTCAAGAATGAATTTGAAAACCTTCTCCTCGATTATTATTCTGATCCTTATGTTGAGATCGCCACTCTTGTTGATGCTCAAGTAGATGGCCTCATAACAGATTTTCCAGCAACTGCAAATTCATATATGAGTAAGTATTAGTTCGGTATGACTGCATAATCTGTACTGAATCTGTCACATTAACGCAGTAACATGACGCCATTTTCAATCCTGCTGCAGGGTCTCCTTGCAATAATAAAGCAGCTTCGTACAAAATATCAGGAGTTATTCCAGGTGATATGTATGCAAGTGCAAAGCAAAAGGATCAAGCACCAACAGCAGCACCAGCACCAGATCACAACGGACCCCTCCTCACCATCGAAGATATCGTTGATCCACCATTGCCTCCGGTCGCCAAGATTTCTGCGACTGATTCTGCATCAAATACAACCTCTCCGAGCTCATCTCCTACTACTGCCCCTGGACCGAAATCTTCAAGCAGTTCAGCAACAGTAACTAAGGCAGGTCTCTGTATTGCCGCAGTTTTTGGGGTACTTGGTTTCTTGACTCTTGAATTAGCTCGGCCGATCAATTTGGTGTGTAATTGACTCCTCAACAATGATACTACAATGTTGATCTTCATGACTTAGAATATACAGACATAGAATGTATGTATCATGAATTACATTTGTACAACAATAGATATTCAGCTGTGTTGATTTGATAAACAAGATTGTCAACGAGTCTTCAAGATAAACACCATGAAAGAACTTCTTCCCTATAGTAATGTCTCAACAAACTTGCAGATTAACAAACTTTAAAGATAATATTCAGTCAATAGTCAGATTTCTTGAAATTTTTTGGGTCATATTTTGTGACTTGGGAAACTAGAAACACTACTAATAGTCTTCATGGTGGTAGTCATTTATCACATTTCTTCTAGGGTTTGCGTGTCCACGTAATGTCATCTATACATGGAGGTGTTATAATTGGTGGGACCGATCAACGAGCATCTAGACATGTAGCGGGCTTGAACCAGTCTTCCATCTAACACTATGGTATGTGTTACATCATTAAATTATTTTTGTAATATAAATAAACAGTTTACAAATATAATTTACTAGCAATAGACTCATCCTTATTTATAGGCCCCAATTCAACACCTAAAAATTCTATATTTAAATATGAATTCAATGATCGGATAAGTCAAACAATTGATTGCACCCAGGTAACGCTAGGTTCCATCAATTTCAAAGTCTATATGGCTACAAAAAGTAGTCATACAAACCGCACAGCTAGGAGTGCCTACTAGCTCACTAGGCCTTGACTCACGAGCCAACTCATGTGAACTTGATCGACTCCCATCAACAACTCACCTCTCTTACCCTGGAGAAAAAAAGAGGAAAAAAATCAACAAAATACCCTGCTAAGCCTCATCACGATCCAGAGTGGCCCCCACAAATTACAAATTGTAAACTATTGGACCAAGCCACCTATATGTTAACCCGTGATGACGTGTCATCTCATAAAAGAATTAAGCTAGACCTCCAGGGCCATGGACGTCTAGCATGGTCCCTCATAAAAAGGTTGCATTTTTTCTTCTTGGATCAAACATGGTGTACATCCCCCTGATATACACCAAACTTGAAAATTTGGTGTACAAAAAGCTTTATTCTTTCTTTTTATAGGAATATTGAAAAGTCCCATGTCACCTTAGACTATCAAGTTGTGAAACGTGGAGATACTTGTACCTTTGCACATAACTAGGTGTACATGGCTTTTTTTATACTGATGCACTGGAGAGTGTGACCGTTGAAGAAAATTATGCTAAAATCATTTTGAGTTGTTCTTTCTTTCGGGGTTGTTTGATCCATTTATTAGGAGCAAATCCTCTACAAGTACTAGTGTTACTACAACTATTTTTTAGTTACTTTTCGTGTAAATAATGTAAATCACTTTTAAAACCTTAAATTAAAAGGGTTGTACCTGTGTTTCACGGGACCTAAGGCGAATTTCAAAATTGGGCTTCTAGATCATAATAAGTAATCAATTTTTTTTCATTTTTAAGAGTTTCATCGAATTAAATTTGTTAATTTAAAATCAACAATAACATTACAAAATGAAATATTCAAAATATATATATTACAATTAAACAACAATGCAAAAATATTTTAAATGACTTAAATACAACTCCCCCGCGGTCCTAGAGATAAAAAAATATTAATCAATTTTGAATAGTCGAGTTGTTCAACAATTTCTTTTTCAATAGATAACATGGTCAATCCGTTCAATCTTTGCTGTGAAAAAGTTGATCGGAGATAAATTTTGATTAATTTCAAGTTGGAGAAAATTCTTTTTGCTGATACAACTGTAATCGATATGGTATTTGAATTACTATTGTTTGACCTCTAGCTGCTTTCCTAAATATTCCATTCCACAAGTACAAAATCAAATCAAGATTTTTGTTCCATTTTACAATATAAATAAGACATAAAATAGAAAATAAACTTCTTATCTGCAAAAAGAGTTAAGTTTTACACACTTTCACTTTGCATAAGGCTCACAGCCTTTAGAGAGAGAAAAAAATTGTTATTGCAACAAGCAAAAATGATTAAATTTTACTGATTTTCTCACTTTGCACAAGGCTTACAGAATATAAAGAAAAAATTGTTATTGCAACAACAATAACGATATATTATCTAAGGTCATAAATATTTTCATAATGTAATATTAAAATGGAAAATATTAAATCATATCATATTTAACCATATATTGCATCCAATTATCTCATATAAGGCACAAATTCACAGTAATTAATAACAGATTATAGATCGAGAAAAGAATTCAATTCTACACATAAATAAATGATTTGATCAACACGATATTGAAAAAATATAATTGAATTTAGAGAAAAAAATTATATAGTAATCAATTAAATATATAAAATCTATCAGTCAATGCAATTAAAAAAATTAGAGTTAATAAACGATCAGATCAACAAAGATATGTGTAATGATGAATAAATATATATCGAGAGTATGTTACATGATGGAATGTGTATTTCTAATTTAGAAACTAATTCTGTGATTTACGATATCATTGTTGAAGAAGACTCATTGTTTAGAACAACCGAACAAGGGTGAATGAGTATAAACGACAATGTGTTTTTAGTATAAAGAAGGAAACAAAAAAATATTTGGGGCCCCTAAAGAACTGGGCTTGAGGCGACAGCCTCTTGAGCCTCTCTTCAGATGTGGCTATGCTAATGAATGATTGATGTTATTATTGTATTTGTGATGTCGAAAGGCATGTCATTTCAAATGTTAACGTGGATATAAGGATATTCAATGAAATGATGGTATAGAGAAGTAAGATCAATTGATTAATGAGGATGGTTAATCTATTAGAATGAGCTGAGTAAGTTGACTAGCCATGAGTTGGTAACTCGAATCAACTTATTTTGATTAAAAATGTGACGCTTACTTGCAATCAACTAAATTATACAATTTAAATAGTTAACTATATTATATTCATTTAAATAGTAAATAGATTTCATATTATTGAATGATGTTTACACGAAAAAAGAGTAAAAAATTCAATTTATTTTTCAGTCCGATTCACTAATAAATTGATTATCTTGCTATTTCTACTTAAAATTCTTCAGATTTTTTTTTTTTTTTCGAAACAATGCTAATTAATTCTCAAGGATTTTGGTGTTCTAAATATGACAGTGATGTCCAATGTGTAAGTTGAGCGTTCAAAAACACGTTTCAACCTTTTAAAAGATAGTGACCAAAATATGCTCCTCTCAATTTTTTGTTGTTTATGAAAGTCAACTTGTTGAAATCGAGAAATCGAGCACCTTCCTAATTTAAATAAGGGAATTTTTTATTGGAGAGTTCAAATGATCTCTATAAAAGTGAGTATTAAAATATTACCAAAAATTTAAGTAGATTTCTATTTTATAATGTTTTCGATATTTCTCTATTGTCAATTTCCGTTTCTTTGATTCTAGCCTTTGGATTAGGTAAATTTGTATTTCTCTCTTTTTCTAAATATTTTCAATCTATTCACTTAGAGCTCATGCCTTGTCCTGACTTTACACTTTACTTTATACTTTTTGTTGTCAATAAATATTTCAAGTTCTTGTACATAATCCTAATTAGATGGCTTGATAAAAATTTTATGCCAAAAGTTTTGGAAGCGACTTGACTACCGACTTATGTATGTTTAGGAGTTGTTTGTAATAACTTTAAAATTGAAAATGGGCGATGAATATGTGAGTAATATTTGTGAAGTTTACATAATATGCATATAAAAATTATTTGATTGATTATAGACATTAGTCAAACATGACTTGGACCAAAAAAAAAAAACATAAAACACGAGATAATTGAGGTGAATCAACCAGTTCTTTACTTCTCTTAGCAGTGTGCTAACTTTCAAATTTTTTTTTTTATCTTAATCTAAACAAAATTTCAAATGAATTTTCAATTTTTCTAATTGAACCGACTGGTCAAGGCGGAGTTTCTTAAGCCATATGAAGGGCCAAGATTCTCATAAATTCCGAACACAAATGTGGTGTATTGACCCATTGGTCACATGAGACACTTCATTGCCAAAAGTCTTCCACTTCCAAAATTGCTTGCTTTTGTGTTCACGAGTTGAGAAAGAGAAGTTACTGGAAGCAGACTATAAACGAAACTCAATTATTTGACCACAAAAAAGCTCCATTATTTACATCAATTTGTTATTATTTTATACGCCAGACAAGGGTTCATAAGAGCAACAGACAGAGAGTAGAATAAAAAAAGAAAAAGAACTGATTCGATTTGGTGTTATTTTGGGTTGAAGCCATTCACTCTGTTCAGGCAATCACCATCATTGCCCAGCTTCTACTTGAACAAATCATTTTTTTTTTTGGTTCGGTCTCTCTCTACATACACTCTTTCTTTGTGTCCCTCTCTGATCTCTCTCTTTCTATCTGTATCAATCCTTGATTCTGTGTATTAAAAATTACTTTTAGCCAACTGGGGTTTTGCCAAGAATTCAAAAAAGTGACTTGTAGAGTGAAAGACTCCAACTTTCGACTCTCTGATCCCTGTTTTGGGTGTTTTGATCTGTGGGTTCTAAAGATGACTACGGAGGAAATTATAGCTGAAAATGGAAATTATGACAAATTCCCAGTGGGTATGCGTGTTCTTGCTGTTGATGATGACCCAATTTGTCTGAAGCTATTGGAGACTCTGCTTAGAAAATGCCAGTATCATGGTATGTGTGTCTCTTAATGTTTGCTTTTAATTAATTTTGACCCATCTTTTGATGTTGAAATTTGGGTTAATTTTAAGATTCTTTCTTTCAAATATAATTGTCGGGGTTGCTCTATTTTATCTTAGATTTTGAAATGGGGTTTGTTCAATCATGCATCAAAATTTCTGAACCTAATATTTTAAATTGTGCATTCGTGGTTCTGGATTCTGCTGCTCCAATCTTTGTTTTTCCTTATGAAGTTTGGTTTAAAATTTGATTTGGTTTTGCTTAATACTTCATGCCTTTCACCTATTTTGGGTCCTCCTATATTTGTTCGTGGTTATTTTTTTACATCCTGTTTTAAGTTATTTTTCAAATGCTGTTGACCTTCATGAGGTTATCCAGCTATGCTGAAAGACATTGATAATTTCATTTGGTGGATCTCCCGACTAGTTATTTACCTTGGCTAGATCCTAAAGCGGTCATCTTTATCATTTTAATCTGAAATAGGCTGCAGTAAATAATTTTGCTATTTTTGGCATGATATCTTGCATTTAAACTCCATATTTGCCAAGTGATTCCATGAATTCAAGTTTGTCTTTTTTAATTTCCTTGATTCTGAGTTCAGACTGTTAGAGCCCGTCTACCCGTCATTATTGATTGCACGGTGGCACTTGAATAGATCTTTATCATCCACGTTTATATGTTTTGATTTAAAAGTTATGATTAAATTCGCCTTTTCGAAATTGTTTGTGGTTTCTACAGTTACTGCAACAAGTCAGGCAAAGATGGCATTGAAAATGTTGAGGGAAAATAGAGAGAGATTTGACCTGGTAATCAGTGATGTGCATATGCCAGACATGGATGGTTTTAAGCTTTTGGAGCTTGTTGGTCTTGAAATGGACCTGCCTGTCATTAGTAAGTTTGAGTGAACTTATTGTTCATGGATTGAATTTGCATTTATAATTTTTTGTTTTCTTTATCTTTTGGCATGAATACACAAGTGCACTGCTTTAACTTCAATTTCTCTTGCCATGTTTGACTTTGTCATCTAAGCCCAAATGATTACTTCTTTTTGTTTTCTTGTGAACATACATACATGATAACCAAAAATTAATGCGTTGAACTCATTTTCAATTTTCTTTTGCTGCTTTGAATTTGTCTCAGTGTTGTCCGCAAATAGTGATCCAAAACTTGTGATGAAAGGGGTTACTCACGGTGCCTGTGATTATTTGGTGAAACCTGTCCGAATTGAAGAGCTGAGAAATATATGGCAACATGTAATCAGGAGAAAAAAGCCTGATTCCAATTCCCAAAACAAATCCACTATTCAAGACAAGGCTAATCAAGCAAGTGGAGGAGGTACTGGAACTTCAAATGTAGGTAATCCAGATCAGAATGGGAAATATAATAGAAAGAGGAAAGATGATGAAGATGATAGTGATGATAACGGATATGAAAATGAAGACCCTGCAACACAGAAGAAGCCACGGGTGGTATGGTCCATTGAGCTTCATAGGAAGTTTGTTGCAGCTGTGAATCAACTGGGCATTGAAAGTAACTTCTATATCAGTACTTTGCATTGTATGTCTATTTTATGTAATGTTTATCCCATTAACATTCATTTTTTTTAATCTGTTTTTTTATTCAGAAGCCGTCCCTAAAAGGATCCTTGACCTGATGAATGTTGAAGGGCTTACCCGGGAAAATGTAGCAAGCCATCTTCAGGTACTAATTTTTCCATCTTTATTTGTCATTTCCATATTCAGTGAAAGTTCTTTTCATCCATTCTGAAATGTAAAGGACTAGATTAATTTACCAGTCAGTTCTGAATAGGGGAATAAAGTGGATGGATATCATCAGGAGTTAGGATCATGACATGGCTTTGCAGTTTTTGACAAATCCAAAATTGCACGCTTTATTTTCAACATAATAATGGCAGGGTGCAGCACATATCACTCTATGGTGAGGGTAGGATTCTGTGGGTGTGTATAGTGTGAAGGCATGTTCTCTTGATGAGTAGGAACCTATAAATAAGAAAGAAAAGGAATCTTCCTAAACTGGAAATTCATCCCTCATACTGGCATTCCAATGGTGAAATTAGACTACTCTTCAGTTGCCACTTGAAAGATTTTAACAGCGAAAGTTTTGATATCAAAATTCCCTTAGCCACCAGTCATTTTTTTGTTTTTCCCCATACAAACCCATCTCTCAAATACTAAGGGCCATTGTGAGGAAGAAAAGTTAATCAATCATTTGATTTTATTGATACTTACACAACCTGTTCTCTTTTGCAGAAGTATAGGCTTTACCTGAAAAGGATCAGTTCAGTTGCAACCCAACAAGCGAACATGGCTGCAGCACTAGGGATTAAGGATTCTCCTTTTATGCGTATGAGTTCGCTTGATGGGCTTGGAGATTTTCGAACGTTGGCTGGATCAGGAAGATTTTCAAATGCTGCATTATCTCCTTATACAACAAGACTAAATAGTCCTGCTGGTGTGAACCTTCAAAGCCTTACTCCGGCAACACTAATCCAACCAAATCTTGTTCAAAACTTGAGCAACTCCATCAGCGCTCTTGGGAAAATTCAGCCAGCCATTTCATCTGCAAACCAAAATGCAAGTTTATTTCAAGAAATTCCTTCGTCATTGGAACTGAGTCAGTTACATAGTGGATGCACCATGGGCATTGGGAGTTTCAGTTCAATGAATGACTCGAGAATGCTAACATCTTCCAGTACATTCAAAGACCCCAGAGCAGCGATTGGTAGCTCAAGCAACTCTTTAATCCCTGCTCCAAATAATCCTATGGTGCAACATGGGGACTCCCAGCTAACATTGAATGGGGGAGAATTTGGAAATCGGTCTTCTCTCAATGTAGTTTCTTATAATGCCGAACCATATAACATTGGTGTCAGTGTTTCCTCCAATTTTCTGGATAATGGTAAATGTAATGAGAACTGGCAGAATTCCTCTCAATTACCTGATTTGCAGTCAAATTCGTTGCCTTCTACTGATCCTTTTCATAGTCAGATGGCTCTGAATAGTGTGAGAGAGAATAATTCTTCGAATGGTCCTCAATTACAGCACAACGCACTTGATATTTCTTCCACCACCATGGTTTCAGCATCTCTCGAAGATTCAAGAGAAGAGGTTCAATGTCAAGAAGGTTTGGTTGGCGATGTTCTTCATAACATGAGCCAAGAACAAAGTCAGAGGTGGGGAGAACAAAAACAGAATTATAGCCACAACTCAAATAGTGCATTTGGTTCCTTTAACTCCCATATTCCTTCCAATAGTATTGGATCTCCCTTGGGCCAGGGTTTTGACCAGAATAATGGAATCTTCAATGGAAAGATGGACATGTTCTTAAGTGGCCAATCAAATGAAGGTGCTTCAACTCTCATGCAGCAGAATGAGATTGAAAATTCAACTACTGAGTCAAGAATGAGATCCAATGGAAACTTTCTTTTGGAGCAAACGAAGCTGCAAGGTGGTTTTGTTCCCCAAAGTTATCATTCCTTGGATGATTTAATGAATGTAATGATCAAACGGGTATGACGCCTTTATGAACTTGCTCTCTCTCATTTTCTGATGTCTTATACTTTCATTAAGCCCCTGCTTGTTTTACATAAAATTCAGATTTTTAATAGATTTTGATAGAAGTTTGATGAAATTTGTGGTTAAAAAGTTGATTAAAATTCTGGATCCTATGAAATGTGTGGTTGGAAATAATTTTGAGGAAAAATGAGTTTTAGAAAATAAGGGTCAAATGGGGGCTAATTATATTTTACCATTACGATGAAATAGATTCCAAAGTCGTTTGGATTTGTCCATA
Organism: Fraxinus cuspidata; assembly: GCA_903798385.1. Taxonomy (NCBI): domain Eukaryota; kingdom Viridiplantae; phylum Streptophyta; class Magnoliopsida; order Lamiales; family Oleaceae; genus Fraxinus; species Fraxinus cuspidata. Next base: position 17,488 of record CAIGRP010078623.1, read on the forward strand.
GTTTGATTCCATGGCTGTTACCAAATAATTTATCAAGTACTTTATATGGAAATGGTTGGTAACACTTGTTACTTAATTTGGGAGCATCATATAACTCTGCAAATAACAAAATGCAATGACTTTTTGGCTCTAGAATTACACTCTTAGAGATACTTGACTATTTAGGAAAGTTTTGTACACATTAAAGTGTTCTCATAAGAAAGCAAAACACTATAATACTTTTAAATGTGCAATCACTGGGAAGTTATTGTTTAGATATGCTAAAAAAGTCATCAATAATTTCTATGACGTAATTTTATTTTATGGCATTGTTGTGTGATACCTACGTATTCTACATTTTTCTTGACATTTGAATTTGAAATTTTATCTGTCTAATTTTCAAATTAATCCATTCTAGTGCCATTTCTTTTCATACCGCACCTGATTTTGAATTTCTAGGCTAGCTTGTATTGTAGCTCATTGTGTCTGATGGATACAACCCTTGAGCAAAGTGTATAGAGAAGTACAGTCGCAAGAAAATTACTCAAACTGGAGTTGCATTCATGCATTTAGCTTGTTCATCATCTTGTTTCAGAAGCCAACTTATTGTTGAGATTACAATCTAAAGAGAAATGAGAAAGTCGAGAGAGGTGGTCTTTAACTCTAATGCGTGCTTTGAAAAGTGCACGAGGTGCATCATGCATGCCTTGAGATATGCCTAGTGCTAGGTGTTCAGTAGGAGCCTCAGTGAGGTTATTGGATGCCTCCTTTGTCTTTGCCTTTTCTAGGCTGTTTTTATACAAGCCCCATCATTTTGGGTTGTTCTAAACAGCCCAACCCCGTAAACTGGAAAAAATGAAAAAGGATTTGGAGACTAGAGATTAGAGATTAGAGAAAGGGAATAAGCGGAAAACGTGTGCATGGCTTAGGTCTATGATCATTTTGTACACACGTAATGTTGTTTCAATTAGATTAATCTGTATATCTTTTGCTCGTACCTGTGAATTCTGCCAGCTGAGAAATTTTAATTATCCTTTTCCTTACGTGTTTTTTCCCTTTTGCACATGCACGTGTATGTTACCTAGTTCACAGTATTTTTACTGAGTCATGTCAATGAAAGATCCTGGTCTTCAATTTCTCAGTATTTCACTTAAAATACCCTGAATGATGCATATTTTACTGGATTTATAACATTCGTCTCAACCCTTGTGACTTTACAACAAGGATTGCATTTCTATTCTTATGTAGGAACAAGATGGAATCATGTCAGACGGCGACTTTGCATTCGACAATTACTCTTTCGGAGCAGTTATATGAAGTATCATTAGCAGCTAATATTCTGCGCCGGTTTTGGGCTACAGAACGTTGATTCTCCCCATCAGAGTCTGTATCAGTATTTGGTTTCTTTCGTTCAGGACACTTTCGATTTTTTTTTCAGGGACGGGGTTGAGGTTACTGAATCAGTTTTTCTTTCAGGATCTTTGGAAGTATGTCGGATTCTATTTCGTGTTAATTGTTAATCTAGGTGATAAATCATCAGACATTCTCTATATCTGCTTAGAATTGGTAACATGTTACATCTGTAGTGTTTATGAACGATAATTATTATTTATTTTTCCTAGTGTCAACTTTATTTTCATTTCTGAGTAAATAAATAAATAAGTAAAAGGGAACATTGCTCAACAAATAAAACAGGCTGGTACTGGGCCTAGTGACAGCCTGCTTGGCATGATTAAGAAACTTTAGTAGTTCATTTTAAACAAAATAAACTTTATAAACCAACTTGGAATTTCTTTGAAATTTTAAGGACCAAAAAATATATTTAACTCAAGGTCCTGATACCGTCCACCCATTCTAGAATCAGCCCAATTCAATTCATATCGATTGTGGGTCTTAGAATCGATAATTGAATGGTTTTGGTCTGGTTCTCGATTCTAACTACGAAGTTAAAAAATTTAGGTTCGACTTCGAATTTATTTAACCTTTCAACTAAAATTTATAAATTAAAACATATTCAGATTATCGACAATTTTATTTTTTAATACATAAAGAATGAAAGTGAAATAAGAAAATTTATACAATATTTTATGTAATATAATTTATTTCTGCAACATAAAACTTGACAGAGCTTTTTCGTAAAAAAGATTCCTCAAAAAATTACTTTATGTCATGTTCTTCTAGAAAGTTCTAGTAAGACAAAATATTTTCAAAAATTTATTCAAACAAAGCCAAACGGCCCTTCGTATTTACAATACATAAATAATTTTTCTCATTTTTTTCATTTCAATAGAAATCTCTTTATTAATTAGTTGAACAGCGTAACCAGTGTAGGATCCCTCACCGACCCACGTGGCACGAACTGTGCTGTGTTGGCTGTGCAACAATAAAAGTACTTATGAAGCTCTAATTGAGAAGGGAAAAAAAATATCTCGGAACATCGGAGAATCGCGAGATCGAAATGGCCACAGGAGCTGCCGGAGATGGATTGCTCCGGGGTGTATTCGCAGGATGTATTTCTGGTGGCGATATGGGAATCCAGAGGCGACCGTATCATAGGAATTGTAACTGTGCATTACATAAATCGCGCGGCCGTTGCTCGCATCCGCCGAAGAATTCGCAAGTGTCATATCCGGTGAGGCGATCGTGGAGCGAAAGTTGCTTAGCATTGATGGCCGCCTCTGACTATGGGCATTCACCGTCTGTTTCTTCACCGTCCATGGGTACCGGTCCTGCCGGAGAGATTCCGATGACGAAATCCCAATTGGCGTTGTCTAATCTAGAGCAGGAGAAAAGTTCTTGTAAGATTTGATTTTTTTTTTTTTTGCTTAATTTTGTAATAACTGAATAACTAATGCTTTGATATTAGTATTATAGAAGTAATTAATTTCCTAAGTTGTTGACTGGAAATTATGGTTGGTGAATCTTCGTGAATTTGGTCCATATATGCATTTCTGTTTCTGTTTAAACTT